>SNQN01001194.1:76392-96885 GCA_008642245.1 Bassia scoparia | reverse complement strand
AAYSRTWYTATCACCATGTAGAATTTCCTTTGTTTATTGCCAAGCTCATTCTGACGTTCCTGAGTGTAGGATAGTTGTCTGCCATAGATGAACTTAAATCAAGCTGTGCTTTACTCGGTAAATCTATGTGGCTGTATMGAACTTTGCTGGATTGTTGCATCTTTTAGTTTTCTAATGGAGGTATTTACATTTTACTTATAGATATGATGATTTCTTTGTCCCTAACAAGAAAATGCCAAAGAACAAGGAAACACCAAAAAGAAAACGGAAACAAGTTGATGAATCAGATGAGGAGATGAGAGATGAAAAAGACGATGATTTAGAAATGGAAGATGAGGATGAGGATGATGCTTCCGATGATTCAAAGATGGAAGATGATGATAGCGAGCAGGTTCTGGAAATGGTTTGTTGTCTGTTAAATGAGATATGCATTTTTCTATTATTATTTATAATGCATTTGGCTTGCTATGAATATTGCAGAACAAGGGTAATCTTTCTACTTTTGAGAAGGAGCGTGAAAATATGCAAGCTAAAATAAAACAGATGGAAGCGGAAAACTTGGCTCCAAAAGATTGGACCATGCAAGGAGAGGTATATATATGATTTCTCAATTATGGCCCTATGGGTGTCGTCTATGAGAGCCTACTAACTTTTTCCAATTCTAACAAAGCACCTGTCCCTCTTTGTTTACTCTGAATAGGTATCCGCGTCCAAGAGACCAAAAGATAGTGCATTGGAAGTAGACTTGGATTTTGAGCACAATGTTAGACCTCCTCCGGTTATAACAGAAGAGGTCACCGCATCTCTTGAAGAAATTATAAAGAAAAGAATACTTGAGGTAATCCTTTTTTTTAGTACATATTATGTTCTTTGTAATCACTGCATATCTTTTTGTTTGATGTTCCTTGCCACAATGCCTTGATTACAACCTTATCTCTTGTATGATTAGTATAACAAGTTAGCTGCGGAAAGAACCAAAATTAAATGCTTAGATTAAGAAATGGCTTAATTTTATATAATGGCAGGTTGCTAATGGGAGTTCCTGAAACTTTTTTTCTCAATACCTTTGTCTTGATGTACTAAAACCCCTACTGCCCTGTGTCTTGATCTTTGTTCAGACCTATATTATTACCTGCTCATCCATCTGCTCTCTACTTATAACTTATTATCCAAAGGTGGGACTCAAGCCCTATTTATTTCACTATATTTTCATCCTCCATAATTTTTTTGCAAAAGTACATGCTAACTTAGTACAGGACGGAGTTAGTAATGAATAAGGACCCTTCATGGTAGTATCAGAAACTAAGAGAGTTGTAAAATTAGGGAACTAGTTTTTACTCTTGGGATTTCATTTCACCTAAAGTCCCTTGGTGTGTAAGATTACTTGACACTCCAGGTCTCCAGTATGAAATTTTCCAAGCAAAGAACAGTTGAGTTTGATGCCATGGTGAATTTTCAAATCCAACACCAGTGTGAGATCTAACTAACATAAGTGGAAAACTTGTTATTGAGTTGCATGCCATCCACATTTTACTCCATATAACGATCGCCCCTAATAATCATAAAAAAATGAGGCAAATAATCTATTGTGTTTGCAAAAGACTTGGATCTATACACTCACGAAGAGTTATTTGACTGCAACACAAAACTAGTGGAATAGCCAACACCCTTGCAACTGAACACTTTTTCTTCCTTATTTTCCCCGCAGCTAGAATACATAGATTGCAAATACTTTGCAGTCTTGCACTCCACAATTTTAATGAACCTTTTGTTGTCTTCAATTTTTGTGTCGGAAGATGTTGACTTGATTGGTTCATGAGAAGTTTTCTGAACATCCTATGCCTTTCCCTCATCTACTCTTTATTGCAGTTCTAGTATTGCACAATGGGCATACATGTCATGCTTAAGGAGTTGCCCTAATTGCTTAAATTTCTTATTTTTCAGGGACATTTTGATGATGTCCAAAGGGCTCCTAAGTTGGCATCTGCAGCACCTAAGGAAGCTAAAGAGCTGGTTTGTTCTTTTCCTCATTGATTTTCTTTAATTTTTGAGTATATGTGACTGAGCTGCATACTATCAATTTTTATCTGTTGTACAGGATGATAATAAGAGCAAGAAAGGCCTTGCTGAAATTTACGAGGTCAGATTACTTCATCTATGATTTTGAGTTTTTGACTATATCAACATATGGTTTTTCAAACTACACTCATCAAGGACGTTTGACTAAGGCCCTGTTTAATATCATTGAATTTTCAAGTCATGGGATATATATCATATKAAGAATACGGAATTATTCAAGCCTATCACTTCCTCCTTTTTTTAGGTGCTTCAGTTTCCATTTAAGGCAATTTCACAAAGGATGCGTCACCTTGGTTTTGTTTTTTCTTTTTTAGGATTGGGGACCACCTCAAATTTCCTATTAATCTCTACTTTTTTTGCGAGGACCACATAACGTTTCCCTTCATCTCTCCTTTTTTTTTTGCCCCACATCCTTTATTAAATTATCCGTCTACTCAACTAATAACTTACCCCAAATTTTGCCTCAAAAACCGTGAAACCTCAAGAGAGGCATCTATAAAAACGGAGGAAGCATTATGATGGTTTAGAAAACCTGAAAAGTGCAAACCACTTTTTCTAGTTTACTGTTTGTGTTTCTAAACAAAGAATAATGACGAACGAACCCTAAACTGTTTTTAGATATTTATTTTTTCCGCATCGCTTATGTAATGTTCTTTGATTTTCTGCATCACTTAAATTTTATGACTCAAGTGAATGAAATTTTTTGCAGGAAGATTATGCTCAGCAGACTGGCCTTGCTTCTGCGCCCTTGTCTTTTAATGATGAATTGAAAAAGGAGGTATGTGTAAATTAAAATTTAATTCTTATTGGTTTAGTCAACTGATTTTAGATTATTATACTTCATATTTTTCTCAAGGTTCCCTGTGGTATAGTGTGGGAGAGGGAGAGAGTTTGGTTTATGATTTAAATTAGGTCAGCTGGTTGAGTTAGCTCATTTGATTAGCTAATTGACTAATTGTGATAGCTGATTTGACTAATTGATTTTATTAGCTGTTTGTGTAAAACTAGTGGTGAGCTGTTTCAGAGTATAAATAACCAAAACTCTCTTCTATACCTCTAATTGACAAACACTTTTTTCCCACAAACCTCGCATTCTCCCTCAATCCTCTAACTTCCAAACAAGTCCTTAGTTTTCCTTGCATCTTCAACTTGGGAAAAGGACTGCGTCTACAATTTTGAAGTATGATTTTCCTTTGTTTCTTCCTTCAGGAGAGAGAATCTTACACAAACTGACCATAGAGTGATTATTATTTCTACATGTTCACACATCAAATATTAAAAAGAAAACAAAACAAAACAAAAAGAATATTTACTGCCCACCTCGGATACCTGTCAGCCTGTCACTCTGTCGGTCTGTCATCTGATAATAATTTGAGCTTTAGGTTTCGCATTTTTGAAAATGGTGTTAGTGTGAAGAGCAAAAGCTTGGCTTATAAGGTGATTTCACAACTGATGTATGTATGAATATCATTTGAAGAAATACCTCTTCTTTGATAATCAAAATTTGATCTTTAGGTTTTSTGTTTGAATATGTTGTCAACACGAAAATCATAAATTTGGTTTATATGATAAAATCACAACAAATGCTTGGTGAATGTATTTGTTAATATAATAAAATCAAATACTTGTACTTCATACAACCTTCTCTTGGAGGCAGCTGTTACATAGTTGGATGTTAAGAATTTTATGTTATTATCTTGTTTTAGATTTTTGATTTTTGTTTGTGCTTCTACATCTCTGTGTTTTGTGTGCTTACCCTACTGAACCTGGCTTCTTCTAACTTCTTTTTATAATGGGGTTGATTAATTTGTCACTTGTTTATCAGGCAAGTAGTCTTTTCAAAAGATTGTGCCTGAAYCTGGATGCACTGTCCCACTTTCATTTCTCTCCCAAGCCAGTATGGTCCCTTCCTTAAATTATCTACTTACTACCTTGATAATGTTTTATGTTTGCGGCATTTGTTTCTTTTTTCCCCTTATCCCTTCTCATATGACATTTCCTCTGCTATTGGTTGGACAGGTTGTGGAAGACATGGCTATTCAGACCAACATTCCTGCTTTAGCCATGGAAGAGGTAAAAGTTTTGTCACCTGCTGGATCTTTTTTAAGAAATTGCACTTAGAAAAAATGAATAAATCGCAACATTGTACTCGGATATTTTTCTTGTGCTTACTGGTTTCTGGTTCATGTTTTCTTGAGCAGATAGCCCCAGTAGCTGTGTCAGATGCAGCTATGCTTGCTCCTGAGGAAGTGTTTTCTGGCAAGAAAATTGTTAAAGAAGAAAATGAGTTTACGAAGGAAGACAGGAGGAAGAGGAGAGCCAAGAAGAAAAGAAAACTCAAAGGTAAATATACGGAGTATATTATATGCAGTTCACTTTTCTGTCTCTTTCCACGAACTAGTCCATTAAGCATTGACCCTCTTGTCCTGAATAACAGTTCAACACAATATGCACTGACTTTGCTTTTGTACATTTTTATAGCTATAAATGCAAAAAAGGTGGCGAGCCGAGCGCCTGAGAAACCATCTCAAACTCATACTGAAGGTAACTTCTTTCATGGTTTAAGGTAGTTGGTTCAACTGAGAATGAGAATTTATTTGAGTGTCTAACACACCCTCTCAACTGTGCAGACAAAGAGTAGTCGTATGCCTGAAAATTCAGACAAGTTATTAGGATGTAGCATGGCTAAGTCCATCTTTTTTTGCAATTACCAGGCATGTGAGTGTGTGACTAGCTACCCTATTTTTTGGAGATATCAATCCTCAACTAGCCGAAGCCAAATGAAGCAGTGATGTTGTGCTTGGATTTTTTTTTAACCTTACAAGAACAGATTCAACAAAGCAATCCTGATGATCGCCAGCTTCATGCACAATTTTGCAGTTACTTTTTTCTTTCTTTTTTCATACTCTGAAATGTATTCATAGATGTCCTTAGTTGTTTATCCACATGTATAAGATGACCGAATTTCTTTTATTCCATTACATTTGATTCAACCTATCAAAATTTTCCTGATATTCCAATGGTAAGTCTACAGGCTCTACACTACAGAGATCCTCTGTCAGATCAAAATTTAAACGTGCACCTCTGGAAAATGAAGCATATGTCTCTGCTGGTGTTAGGAATTATCATTTGTTAGTTACTCCGTGTTACCTATGTAAACAAATTATCAAAATGTAATGGTTGATTACTACCCAATTCACCAAAATATTCCCAAAATGACATGCCTCTCATTTTCATATACTTTTCMTGTTTCAAATTACTTGTTACACTTTCCATTTAAAGAAGTTTTAAATTACTTGTTATGCTTTGTTTTTAGGCCAAAAACCGCAAAGCAGTTCTCTCGTCTCAAATGATTTGTAACAAGTATTGTGAAACGCAAAAAGTTATATTTTCACTTTTTGCTCCATAAAATCCAGAAACTTTCTTTTTGGGTCTTTCAAAATTTTTACAAGGCCCCTCTTTATTGACTTACACTAGTTTTTATTACTCGGTAATTTTATTTACTGACTGATGTTGAATACCTTTATAAGTTAAAATTAGTTAATTCTAATGTAGAAGCAGTAAGACACAACAAGTCAGCAAGTAGAAGCTAATTATGGACACTGTACACATCAGTCTGGGAAAAATGGAAAATCAACAAAATGGTGAAATGAGACAGCTTTATTATATCATCAACTCAATAGCTTTTGCTTGTCAATTCACAAGCTATTAGTCCGTAGTATAAATGACAAAACAAAATATATTCTAATACTACAGTTTACAAGATACAAGCTTCGCCTTTCCGGCCAAGCTCCTGTCTACAAGAATACCTATCGGACACAATTTTTTCCCCTGACTCCCCTGAGAATATGTAATTAAGCCTACAAGACTAGAAAACAAATACAGTAACTCTGCATCTCTGGTTGTATAGCTGTAGAGATCATACTAGCAGCTCAAAATTGAAAAAATTCACCTAAATCAAAATCAGAATCACTTTGAAATCCAGCTTGGATTGGTTGAATAAACTTGTTTCCTGTAACAATAGAAGCGCTCCCTCCAATTCTGAAAACTACATGAGAAGATGCAGAATTACTTCCTCTTACTTCCTTCCAGTCTTTCAATGGCAGCTCCAACACCACTCTTGGTTTCTCCCGTCTCATTAAGTTCAGGATGCGGAATGACCCTCTCCTCGTTTGCCTTTTCGACAAGCTTTAAATGAGCCCAACCTATGTCATACTCCACACGTCAGAGATTATAAACGGAAACTCTGAGACGTGCATAAGGTGATGAAAAGAAAGATTCAATTAAATATATAAATTGTTAGGGCATAGGTTTTACCAAGAGGAAAACAAAATGCTGCCCCTAGAATCGAACCCATCATGACATTCCTCGCACGCCAAAGAAGAGTTCCTGGCACTGAATTCATTATTTCCCCAAAGATATTAGAAAATGTATAGGCAACAATTACCAGGAGCTAAAGCAACACAGAAATAGCACCATTCTACAAACTGGAAACCAATCACAAGTTTGTCAGAGACAAAAATTATTGAAATACAACTGGGAAGATGCTATGAATTAAAAACTTACAGGAAAAATACAACAGATCACTGTATTATATACATATAAAAAAAAGAGAATACCAGGAGCTGGAAATGAATACAAAGAATAGTAACAAAACTAGAATAATAAAACCAATGCCATTATTGCAATATACTTTAACAAGTCAACAAAATGTCAAAACTTACATATCAGGCCAAATGATGCAGCAGTTGCAGAACCAGCTGCAGCAATATTATACACATCATGAACTCCACGTTTCTCAGCAAACAAATTTTGTAGACCGTAAAATGCAGCAGTAAACATTCCAAGGCGCACACCCCCAACTAGGGATCCACGAGTGACTCTATAGAACCTCTTTTCCATGGCATCTCTCATCAACCGATATTGTTCACGCTTGTCTGGGGTACTCCCAAGCTTCAGTGTCACTTCAGCATCCTTGCTCTGGAAATTTCAATAAGACCTCAATAAATATAGATTGTTGAATATGGGGATGAATAGTGATATAGTACTGTGACTGAAAAACTCACAACAGATGCTGCTGCTTCCTTGCTGCCTCCGTATAACAGGCCAGCAAATATCCCCATGACAGTTGCTGTTCCCCAATCAACAGTCCCAGCTAACTTAGGAGTACCCTAGATAAACAGGAAACTGATGTTAACATGAATAAAAGATGCAAAAAATTTAAGATTTTAACAAATTTATCAGTGTTGCAAACGAGTGAGCATTGCTCGGCTTGCACACAATCAAATTCCGTAATATTCTCTAACCAAATTAGTTCTATATGATTAAATTCAAATTTGGTTTTACTATGGGTTAAAGACACTGCTCTCATGCTTAAATTATGAAAGTTTTTATTTGAAAAGAAGCTAAACTCAAAACGACTTTGACGATGAGGCCCACTATGCACATTTCCATAGCCTTTGACACCAATGCCAAGCCATCATTATTCACCTCCACCCTCAAAAATCTACACTCCCAAGCCAATCGCATGGCATAGAGCGTACTCCGTAGCTTGTGAGTTTACTACTTTGACACCCCACATTCCTCATAGTTCTTTGCTCCCTACACTACCCAATCACCCATCCAATGTCTCACAAAGCATCTGATCGATCAATGGTGCTTAATCTATCACAACTTGCATAAGAGTTCACTATGCATTTTATGAGAAAATTGATGTATGTGTTTGATTCCAATTACCAATGATTTGCAAAATTGCCAATTCATACAAGAATTCATTAATAATTTCCCATATCAACCAAACTGATACCTAACTATTCCAATTATTCTCTTCGAAATTTCATATTTTGAAATCAATCTACAATAGCATTCAAACTAACACGTAACAACAAAAATAAAGCAAAGCACAATAATCGTACATATTATTAAAAAAAGGGTAAAATATTTAGGAAAAGAACAGCAAACCAAAACCCCAATTAAATCATATGATAATAGAAGGGAAACCAAATTAGCTATTTTTCATAAATCCCTTAATTTCAATCAGCAACTCGCACAAAGAACCACATCACATCACATTTAACCTCATAGTTAATAATCGAATGTAAAACTACTAGGAAACTAAATCACCCAAATCTAAATATTTATCTGAATAATGCAAAATAAAGGAGGAAATTCATTCACTTACAGTTACAGTCGAAACAGCTTCTTCAGTATTTTCAGCAGCTGCCATTACTCTAATTTCTTCGTTTCACCCGTTGCAAGTTAGCTAGAAGTGGTGTACACCTATCAATCAGAGATATTCAAAGACATTTTTCAATAATTTGGAGTTTGCAATTAATTTCAATCAAATTATATCACATTACATCGAAATATCGAATGCAAATTATCAATACAGTTTTCACAGAAATATCAGGGAAAAACACAAAATAATACAAAATAAATATCAGAAGAAACGAGGAAAACCTGAATTAAGAAGTTGATCTTACRGCCATGGCAGACTTTCTGAGAGAGGTTTTACAAGGATTTTGTTTTTTTTTACTTCGAGAAAGAAAGAATTGATCAGTTTTAAAACGCAGCGTRTAGTAAAATGGGCTTCAAAGCCCAATACCAAGAACTAACGAAAATTGAGCGATAATCCAACAAAGATTCCTTCGTATATTATTAACACATGGAATAAAGTCATTTCATTACCACCTTAAGCAAAGTATCTCATCATCACTTGTTACAAGTCTTAAGTCTACTACTAACTGAATTCATTTCACTTCATATGATTTTCATTTGCATCTCTTACTCACTCCTTTTCTCAATTTCTAATCATGCATTCTCTATTATCAACCACTCTACTATCAATCCTAGCTTCATTGTTATTTCCKTTSAGTTRGGGMTTTAACCACSTTAATACATGTCGATCCTATTGTGGTAACATTACTATTGACTACCCTTTTGGGGTCAAGTACGGGTGTGGGCACCCGGGTTACCGGGACCTCTTGTARTGTATCGACGGTACCCTTATGTTCCATATAAGTTCAGGCTCATACCGAGTTTTGGACATTGATTACACCTTCGAGGCTRTCACGTTGCATGACCCACACCTCTCGACGTGCAACTCGATCGTCCTCGGCTCACGTGGTAATGGGTTCGTGATCGAGTCGTGGAGAGCCCCGTATCTGACCCCGGCAACGGACAATGCATTTTTACTAATTGGGTGTTCAAGGAAGTCACCACTTTTTCAAGGGTTCCCTAGTAAGCGTTTACCGTGTCGAAATATTTCGGGTTTGGGTTGCGAGGATTACTACAAGTGCTCCGCTTGGAGATCCATTGGGCCTACCGAAGTGGGCCTTGTTTCTGGGRTAGGCCCACCAGAATGTTGTGCAGTGGCTTTTGAGGAAATTGGGGTGACCCAAGGAATAAATCTAACCAAGTTGGAGTGTCAAGGGTATAGCAGTGCTTATAACTTAGCACCCTTGAAGGTTGATGGTCCACACGAGTGGTCATATGGCATACGTGTGAAGTACTCTGTCCAAGGGCATGATGAGTTTTGTAAAACGTGTGAGGCTACTGGTGGCACGTGCGGGTACGGTGGAGAAAGTGATAGTGGAATTACCGAGTTGTGTCTATGTGGAACGCATAACTCTACCTTAAATTGTGAATCAACTTCAGGTAAGAATATAAGTGTCAAATTTAATTCTCTCTTTTTAAATTTCACGTGTTTGGCTAATTACAAATGTTTTYTGTAGCCTAAAGAACGAATTAAACCATGGTAATATATGGTATATTATTATGTGACTAAATTACTTACGTTACTATTATTGTTTTGCAAGACGATGCTGAAGCAATGTCAATGACATCAAAAGGTGTCAATTTGAGAGACCGGTTATTAGCAGAAGCTACAATATTATTAGCAGGTGAGTTGTTTGATTTGATCTTGATGTCATTCATGTTCTAAACGACTATTGCAAAAGTCAATAATGTGGACATATGGTGAACGAATGTAAAATCATGCCTTTGTTTCTAATTTTTCAAAACAATTGTGATTTATTTTTGCAGGATTTTATACTCTTATGGCATTATGAGGTACATATGATATTAAATGTATGTAAAATGGAATTGTTCTTTGATCTTGACAGCAAAGAGAGGAAAAACTATTCAATCATTTTGCAATTTGTTCTGGAGAAGTATGCTCATCATACATACATGAAAGGAATAAGCACTTGAGCTTTCAGCGTTTTACTACTTTATTATGAATTTGTGATACTCCATAATATCACAATTTTCCAACTGCACACATTTTTGCGAGTTGTATAATATATACTAGCGAAGTTCGTGTCGAATGTTTAACATTGTAGTTTTATCTTTTTTACAGTAACACTACTGTTGTTAAACTTATAAAAAATCATAATATGTATCTTGCTACATATTTTATGACTTGGTTAAGTACATTAGCTTTATAGTTGTCATGATATACAACTTATTCTTGAAATTCAAAAATCTTGTTTTTTTTTTATTAATGCTAAGGAGGTAAACCAAAACAAAATAAAACAACAAAATAAAACTAAGAAATCATACGTGGTGTAGTAACACCTTCTAAATCCTCACGTAAGAGGCTTATGATTTCTATAGAGGAGGAACAATGTACGATACGAAAGGAGAGTTTTGAGAAACTCCAATGTTGGCTAGCTTGTCAGCCACACGATTTCTCTCCCAATAACAATGACGAATGGTAACTTCTCAATCACTTTGCTCAACCATCTCTCGYCATTGTTGGAGGATATAGTAGCACTCCCCCCCTTGGTATTCTTTGTTCTTTAAGACCTTAATACAAGCAATGTTATCCAATTGGAGTTACAGCTTTGTGACACCAACATTACGAGCCATAACCAGCCCCATCGCAGCAGCTTTAAGCTCAGCTTTATATTATAAGCTGAYCAAACCCCAAAAGAAGTAGAAAAGGTGCGATGAAAGACACCACGATTGTCTCTAAGAACACCACCTCCACCAGAAAGGCCCAGACTGTCTTTAGAAGCTCCATATGTGTTCACCACAAAGCAATCGAGAGGTGGGGAAATTCAAAAATCTTGTTGCTATACTTACCGATGAAGAAGTACGTGTAAATTAATGAACATTTGTTATTAATGAAGGGAGTACGTATAGTGTACAAGTAATGTAATGAAAACAAGGTTGGGCCTTTGTTTTATTCTCCTTAGTTTTCTAGTCCATTATGGGCACATGATCCAATGTGGATCCTTTTGTAAAGTTCCTAGGGTTAGGTCAAAGTAGGTAAACTCTTGTATATATATATATACATGTATACTTGTACAGCAGCACACAACATTACAATCAATACAAAGAGAGCCGTTGCTCAAATATTCAATCTTTATTGCATCACCATTGTTACATTGAAGGCAGCCATATCTGCCCACACACACAAGAGCATTTGCTCTTCATGGTATCAGAGCCAYGTTGCATAAARTGGTAAMATCAACCATTCTTCAWACTGTCATTTCATTTCTTCACCTTATTTCTTCATTTTTCATCTTGCTTTTGATCTGAAATTGTATCTTCTGAAACAAACACCTCAAACAAGGAGAAGAACAGTGTGGATGTTACAAGCCCACTGTTTCTTCATCCGAGTGAAATGCAATTGATACTMCCAGAGAAATTGGCGGGTATCTCGAACTACAGAACATGGAAAAGATCTATGGAGTTGGCTTTGGCTGGACGAAGGAAATTGGGCTTTGTTACTGGTCTTGTGAAGAAAGACAACTCTYATGAGAAAAAACAAGAAATGTGGAACACCTGCAATAGAGAAGTTCTAAAATAAGAAGAAGATGTTGATGAACCATCAGCTATGATGAGCAGAGGAAAACAAACTCAAACTGACTATGGCACAAATCCAACCAAAAAGACTTATGCAMAATCTATGAGTTCCAYGGATGCTAAGTGTGATCATTGTGAGAGGAGAAATCATGCCTCAAATGAATGCTGGTGGAAATATGGGTTTCCAAAAGGTCATGCATACTACAAGGATGACAATAAGGGAAACAAGAAGGAAGTGGAAATTTCAACAAGGGTCAGAAGTTCAGAAACTCAAACCCCAAAAGAGCAGCTTACAATGCCAGCACCTCAGAAATGGAGGGAAATCAGATGCAGCTCACATCTCAACAGATACAACAGCTCTTGAAGCTCATTCCAAGCACAAGCAAGGATGCTGATGGCTGCAACACTGATGTGGAAATTGATACCTCTTTTGCAGGTATGATTGTATGATATAATGCCTTTGTGTCTAAAAATGACTGGATACTGGACTCTGGAGCCACAGATCATATGGTTTGTGACATATCTCTTGTGCATAATGTGAAAAAAGTATCAAATTATCCTAAAATTAGACTGCCAGATGGTAATGTTGCTGAAATTACACATGTTGGTGATGTGAGACTGAAAAATTCATTGTTGCTTGAAAATGTCTTATATGTGCCTGAATTCAGGCATAATTTGTTGTCAATCAACAAATTAGTGTCCAAAGGTGATTGTGAAGCTGTATTTTACCCTGACCTGTGCATCATACATGCCTCTCAATCAAAGATCATTAAAGTTGTGGCAAGAGCTTTCAAAGGGTTGTATTACCTGTTGAATGCTCCTTTGAAAGAGATGAGAAGTGACTTAGAAAAGATGAAGCTGAAAGCAGATTTGTCCATGAAGTCACAAGCTTCTGWTGAAAACATTAATTTCAGTTGTAATAGTGGTAGTTTTTCAAGTGGTGTGAATGAAACTGTGCTCTGGCACAACAGGCTTGGACATGCTCCCTTGAATAGAATTAAACTCACAGGTTGTTGTGAGAACATGAAAACTGCTTGTGGTGATGTCTGTTTGACATTTACAAAACTACCTTTTCCTACCAGTAATTCAGTAGCAATTGCTAAATTTGTGCTTGTCCATGCTGATATTTGGGGACCATATAGGGTCTGTACAGGTATTTTCTCACCTTGGTGGATGATTATTCCAGGGCAACCTGGGTGTATCTTTTGAAACACAAATCAGATGCATTCAAAACCATACAAGGATTTATTGGTTTTGTTGGCACTCAATTTGAATGCAAAGTGAAAATTCTCATAACAGATGATGCACTAGAGTTTGTAGAAGGAAAATGCAAGGAATATTTCAATGCAATAGGTATTGTGCATCAAACTTCCTGTGTGGATAGACCACAACAAAATGGAAGAGTGGAAAGGAAGCATCAAAATATATTGGAAATGGAAAGAGCACTGAGAATGTAGGCTAGAATGCCATCGAAGTATTGGGGGGACTGTGTGCTCACAGCTGTATACATCACTAACAGATTACCTACACCAATTGTGGGTAATATCATCCCTTATGAAAAATTGTTTGGTGTGAAACCAGCATACTCTCATACTTTTGGTTGTCTAGCTGTGGCTAGTAACCCTTCAAGAGAAAAGGACAAATTTGCTCCCAAAGGAGTCCCATGTGTGTTTCTGGGATACCCTAGACATCAAAAGGGATATAAGCTCAGGAATTTGCTCACAAGGAGAGTGTTTGTCTCCAGATATGTCAAATTCTTTGAAGATATCTTTCCACATCACAAGGAAACATTGTAGAAAATCACTCATCCAGTTCCTGTGGATTTGACACATGAACTGGAAGGCTCAGATTTCAGCCTGGATCATGACATGTGGGATGAGAATGACCATGCAGATACTTCACACTCAACTCCAGAATCTCTTGATGCTAACACACAGAATGATAATTCACCTGCAAGCATGCCTTATTCTTCACCACAACCTGAGAGCTCTGCTCCTGTCACTACAACACAAGAATCTCTTCCTGTAAGAAAGTCACATAGATCAAAACAAACTCTTGCTTGTATGCAGGACTATGTTGTTGGCACCCATAAGCAAGGGCATACCACCAGACAACTCACTACAGCCACGCACCACACAACATAATGATGAAGTGCCTACACCTGCTACCAATGTAGCACAACTCTTGGTTGCACCAAAATTCACTGCTCTGCTTGCATCCACATCATCCATGAGAGATCTCATTAACTTCAAGCATGCCATTGATCAACATAAATGGGTTGATGCCATGAACCAGGAACTGGAAGCCTTGGAATTAAATGGAATCTGGGAAATCACTGAACTTCCACCAGGCAAAAGAGCTATTGGATCCAAATGGATCTTCAAAACTAAATTTCATTCTGATGGGTTGTGGAAAGAGAAAAGGCTAGATTGGTTGTCTTGGGATGCAGGCAGAGGGAAGGTATTGACTATGAACAAACTTTTGCACCAYTAGCTAAAATGGCAATTGTGAGATCATTATTKGRTGTGGKTGCTATTGAGAATTGGCATATAGTCCAAATTGATGTCAAAAATGCCTTTCTCCATGGTGATTTGTATGAAGATGTGTACATGAAAATTCCTTCTAGATATRCAGGACCAGGCAAGAAGATGGTGGTTGACCAAAGGGAGCATGTGTATACACAAACACATCCCAATGCAGTGTGCAAGCTGAAAAAATCATTGTATGGCCTGAAACAAGCTCCCAGGCAGTGGTTTACCAAGCTTTCAAGTGCCCTGTTGCAGTATGGGTTTGCTCAATCCAAAGCAGATTACTCATTGTTTGTCAAAAGACACCAAAATTCTGTGGTGGTAGTGTTGGTCTATGTAGATGACCTCCTGATAGCAGGAAACAATATGGCTTTATTGAGTCAAATCAAAAACTTCTTACACTCCCAGTTTCATATGAAGTACTTGGGAGAACTGAGCTATTTTTTGGGTTTGGAGGTGCACAAAAGCCAACAAGGTATTTTCCTTTGCCAAAGAACATACACATTGGATTTACTCCATGATTATCATATGGATCAAGCAAAACCCTTGAAACTTCCCTTTGATTCTCACACTAAACTCACTCATGATTAAGGAACTCCTTTATCCAATCCTCATGATTACCAGCACCTAATGGGTAAACTCATTTACCTCACTATCACAAGACCTGACATAACATTCTCAGTTCACTACAAGAATCCGCGTTATTAACGACAGATTTTACCGACCGTCACAAAAATGGTTGGAAAATGTCATATCTGTCTCTTATACACATCTAGATGTGTATAAGAGACAGCTCTTTCTCCTCATCACTAACCCTCACTCTCTCTCTCTCCTCATCATTCACACTCCTCTCACCCTCCTCGTCGGCCAGCCGCTTGCCCTCCTCTCACCTCCTTGCCAGCCGCCTCCCCTCGCCCTCCTCTCACCTCCTTGCCGCGTCGCCTCGCCGAATCTTCGCAGCCTCCTCGCAAGCCGCCCTCGCCACCTCCTCGCCAGCCGCCATCGCCAGGTAAGCCGCCTCCTCATCCTTCTTATTTTATTTTTTATTTTGGTTTAGATCTAGTTTTTTCATTGTGTTTGATTTTCTTTTTCATTTTTCTTTAAATTTTTCAATTTCGTTTTATAGATCTAGGTTTTGATTTTCCTTTTTGATTTTTCTGATTTTTTAAAAATTAGGTTTTGATTTTTTTCAGATTTTTTTTTTCGATTTTTAGATTTTTCGATTCTTTTTTTGGTTTTCATTCTTGATTTACAATTTTTCTTGCGATTTTGGCTATTATTTTCATTTTCAGCAGATCTTATGTTTTTGATGATTTTTCCATTTTTATTTTTGGTTTTTGTTTTCGTAAATAATAAGGTTCTTTTTTCATTTTTTGCTTTTAGAAATTTCAGTTTTCGTTTTTCAAAATTGATTTTGCTGGATTTTTATTTATTTTTTGGGTCAATTTTTCTATTTATGACAATCTTTTAATTTCATTTTTATTTTTCCGATTTTTAAAAAAATAGGTTTTGATTTTTTTTCAGATTTTTTTATTTCCCTTTTCGATTTTTATATTTGTCGATTTTTTTGGTTTTATATTCTTGATTCACTATTTTTTTGCGATTTCGACTGTTATTTTAATTTTCACTAGATCTGACGTTTTTGAAGACTTTTGCATTCTTTATTTTCGGTTTTTGTTTTCGTAAATAATTAGGTTTTTTTTTCATTTTTCATTTTTGAAAATCAGATTTCATTTTCAAAAATTGATTTTGCTGGATTTTTTTGGGTCAATTTTTGTATTTATGAGATTATGACAATCTTTTGATTTCTTTTTTTTTTGTGGGTTGTATCTTGGTTTCTGGATTTTTTTAGGTAAATTTTGTTCATTACCTTGTTTTGATTTTTACTAATTTATTTTAATTTTTTCTTGCAGAGTGAAGTTTTGATGGGTTTGAAGAAAGGCTTCTACATTATTTACATTATTTAGGGTGAAGAAAATTCTTAGTTTTAGGGATTTTGTATTTATTAGTTGAAGTTTTTGTAAGTATCATTACTTCCTATATGTGCTTTGATATATATGAATATAATGAATTAATGATTCTTTGTCATTAAACTGAAATTGAGTGTTTTACTTGATTTTTGCTATTATTGTTTTTATTCTACATTTAAAAAAATACAGAAAGTTGATTCTGACAGTCATGTCGGAAAACTTTTTGTATTTTTATTATTTATCAACTTCATTTTACTGACCGTTTAGCGGTCAGTAAAGTCAACTAGTTGACTTTTACCGACCGCCAAACGGTCGGTACAGTCAACTAGTTCACTTTTACCGACCGCCAAACGGTCGGTAAAGTCAATTTGTGGTAAAATTTTTGACTTCAAACCTAGTTTCCGACCGTCAACGGTCGCAAATCTACAACATTACCGACCATCAACGGTCGGTAATTAGCGACCGTCCACAAACGGTCGGTGATTTCCGTCTGTTTTTAACCGTCGGAGATTAACGTCTGTTCTTTGAGACGGTCGGTAATAGAGGTCAGTAAAATTTTACCGACCGCTCAACGGTCGGTAAAGCCTTATTTACCGACCAATTCAAGGATATACCGACCGTCAGTTACCGACCGTTGACGGTCGGTAAAAGATTTACCGACCGCTTCCGCGTTTTTACCGACCGTTTTTGATTTGTTTTAGACGGTCGGTAATAGCTTATTTTCTTGTTGTACGTGGTTCACACTCTTAGTCAATTTATGCATAAACCTACATCTGTGCACATGCAAGCAGCTAAAAGGGTCCTTAGATATCTAGTTGGATCTCTTGGACAAGGCATACTACTTGCCTCTAAATTAGCAGCTCAGCTACAAGCTTATTCRGACAGTGACTGGGCCAGTTGCCCAATTTCTAGGAAATCCACCACTGGGTTTTGTGTGCTACTGGGTGATTCTCTCATTTCCTGGAAAATTAAGAAACAACATGTCATTGCTAGGTCTACTYCTGAAGCAGAGTACAGAGCRCTAGCCTTGGTACATGTGAAGTAACCTGGTTAACTCAATTGCTCAAGGACTTGGGGTTACATGGTCTATCTCCTGTTGTTGTTAATTGTGACAATCAGGCTGGGTCTATAGCTGTCAATCCTGTGCAACATGAGAAAACTAAGCATGTTGAGGTGGACTGCCACTTTATTCGAGACAAAGTGAATGTAGGACAGATCAACCCTCAATATGTCTCCACTCATCATCAACTTGCTGACATTTTAACCAAAAGCCTACCTGTTCTCAAGCATAATTATATTCTCAACAAACCAGGCGCTCAATCACCCTCTCACACCTAGTTTGAGGGGGAGTAATGAWGGGAGTATAGTGTACAAGTAATGTAATGAAAACAAGGTTGGGCCTTTGTTTTATTCTCCTTAGTTTTCTGGTCCATTATGGGCACATGATCCAATGTGGATCCTTTTGTAAAGTTCCTAGGGTTAGGTCAGAGTAGGTAAACTCTTGTATATATATATACATGTATACTTGTACAACAGCACACAACATTACAATCAATACAAAGAGAGCCGTTGCTCAAAGATTCAATCTTTATTGCATCACCACTGTTACATTGAACGCAACCATATCTGCACACACACACACACANTATATATATATACATGTATACTTGTACAACAGCACACAACATTACAATCAATACAAAGAGAGCCGTTGCTCAAAGATTCAATCTTTATTGCATCACCACTGTTACATTGAACGCAACCATATCTGCACACACACACACACACACAAGAGCATTTGCTCTTCAGTTATCATATTTCATATATCATGGGTTTATTGCATCTTATTGACCAAGGTACACAAGACTTCTCTCCTCTTGCATTTGACCCAATTTCACAATGGTTTGTTTCAAGACCAAACAATCCACATACCACCTCTTTAAGGCAAAAGATCCTACACGATGGTGTATGATCCACTGATCGCATTCTCATTGTACACTAAGGGTCTGTTTGGTTGGACGTAAAATATTTTCAATATAAAATGATTTTCATGTTTCATGGAAAATAGTTTTTCATGGCAAACAATTTTCATGGAAACAATTTTTCATTGTTTAGTTGCATGTAAAAAAAGTGAAGAAAAATAGAGAATATGAAGGAGGTGCAAGGAGGTAGTGAGGGAGGAGTATACTAAAGTTGGAAGGAAAATAGTTTTCCTTTGATTTTGGAAGTAAAATGATTTTCCATCATTATAAGGGAAATTCCACTTCCATGAAAAATAGTTTTACATTCTTTTGGGTGCCAAAAAATGTAAAATTGAAAAATAGAGGGAAGCATGTCAAGAATATTAGGGTTTAGAGAGAATAGACRGATATTTTTATTGCTCGCGTTGTGTTTCCCATACAATTACATCAATATATATAGAAAACATAACCTAGAAAATAACCTAACGGGCCTTCATGGTCCAATATCCTCTAACACTGCACCCTCCCGCAATCGTAACGGCAGTAACACGAACGTGAAGATTGGAGAAGAGAGTAGTAGAGTAGTGTAGTATTAGTAGAGTAGTAGTAGAGTAGTATAGTAGTGTTTAGAGTAATAGTAGAGTAGTGTTTAGAGTAATAGTAGAGTAGTAGTAGAGTATGTAGTGTTTAGAGTAATAGTAGAGTAGTGTAAAAAAATATAAATAAAAATTAGGGTTTAGAATCTTTAGAAGAAGTAGCATGTACGACCAGCGGTAGTAGCGTGTGCTCCATGGACAACAGTACCATTATCTCGTGTGAGTTTGTAACGCCATGCGGGAGAATGGGAGATCATGAAGAGCAAAACAGCCTTCATTGTCAAGACTGTATCCATGCAAGGAAACAATTAAGGTGGCATTATCCGTTTGAATGCCTATAATAATCTGGAATGATTGGATTGCAATTGTGAACCATTAGAGATGCAATCGTTCGCAAAGAATTGTCGCCTCGTGACCACGTGAGTGGTCAAATTCCAAGGGTATCTCCCAAGTCGAAGGAAAGAGAGCTAAACTCGCCCATGGCCATCTGCCATGGTTGAGTATCAATTGGTAGAATAAATTCAAATTCAGAGAGAAAAAAAGAGGTTTAGAGTATTTAGGCTCTGATACCATGTCAAGAATATTAGTTTAGAAGAACATGCTTGATATTTTTATTGCTCTCACTTGTGTTCCCACACAATTACATCAATATATGTAGAAAACATAACCTAGAAATTAACCTAAACCTAGAATAACCTAACGGGCCTTCATGGTCCAATATCCTCTAACAAATCACTTTTCATGAAAAATGTTTTCGCTCTATAAAAACCTAAATGAATAATAAATAAAATAGATTAAAATTCAATAATGTAGATGAAATGATAGCAAAAATTTAGACTTATATATATTTCCTTTGTAAATTAAAATATACACAAAATTCATTGATTTGACTAATGGACTACTTTTTTGATAATGAAGTAACTAATTCAAAGTGAGTGGTAACTTTTGAGTGAAACAAATTAAAACATTCCTAGACAATCAACCCCATATATATATAAATGTTGAGCCAAACTTTTACACCTGTCAATGTAGTATTAAATGAGCTCAAACAAAAGATATTAGTATGAATATTAAAGTAGAATAAAACCTGTAGATCTTCAACAAACCTCAACATTTTTTCAAACATGTCTTTCTTATTTAATCTATCTAAAGCTCAAAATAAATTACTAGATTTAAAAATGTAACTAACTTAATTGGACTCATAGTAGGCCTAAAAACACCCTGTCGGATCTACTAAACATACAATAGGAGGTTAATGAATTTTTGTGAGAAATTTAAGCTAATTACATAGTTATAAACGGATTGATAAAATAAATCGACAAAACACAAAACTCTTATGATAGGATATAATTGTGACGATCAAACTCTTCTCTCTCTAAAAAACTTTCCCTCTAACCGCAAAGCCAAATAACCTCACCATGTGAGGCTCGCAGGCAAGCTGCGATTCGCCCACATCAACCTACCGACGAAGCCCCCGATCTACTCATCGTGGTATCCGACCGCCTACGAGTCATTTTATTTCTTCCTACTTTTGTGAGTTTACATA
>SNQN01001194.1:39021-74918 GCA_008642245.1 Bassia scoparia | reverse complement strand
AAAAAAGAGGGTTTAGAGTGATTTAGGCTCTGATACCATGTCAAGAATATTAGGGTTTAGAGAGAACATGCTGATATTTTTATTGCTCACGTTGTGTTTCCCACACAATTACATCAATATATGTAAAAAACATAACCTAGAAAATAACCTAAACCTAGAATAACCTAACGGGCCTTCATGGTCCAATATCCTCTAACAAATCACTTTTCATGAAAAATGTTTTACGCTCTATCAAATGAAGCCTAAATGAATAATAAAATAAAATAGATTAAAAATTCAATAATGTAGATGAATGATAGTGCAAAAATTTGTAACTATATATATTTTCCTTTGTAAATTAATATTGTACAGCAAAATGATCATTGATTTGACTAATGGACTACGTTTTGTGAGTAATGAAGTGTAGTCTGAATTCAAAGTGAGTGGTAYCTTTTGAGTGAAACTAAATTAAAACATGCTCCTAGGCACAATCAACCCCTGGATATATATATAAAATGTTGAGCCAAACTTGTTTACACCTGTCAATGTTAGTATTTAAATGAGCTTCAAACAAAGAGGATATTAGTGAGAATATTAAAAAGTAGAATAAAACTCGGTAATCTTCAACAACTCAACATTTTTCAAACATGTCCTTTTCTTGATTCAATTTCTATCTAAAGCTCCAAAATAAATTACTAGATTTAAAAATGTAACTAACTTAATTGGACTCTATAGTAGATCCTAAAAACACCCTGTCGGATCTACTAAACAATACAATAGGAGGTGAATTGAATTGTTTGTGAGAAATTTYAGCTAATTTTACATAYTTTAAAACGGATTGATATAAATAAATCGACAAAAACACAAAACTCTTATTGACTAGGGATATAATTGTGACGATCAAACTCTTTCTCTCTCTAAAATAACTTTCCCCTCTAACGCCAAAGCCAATAACCTCACATGTGAGGCTCGCCGGAGGCAAGCGTGCGATCCATCGCCCACATCAACCTACCGACGAGCCCCCGATCTACTCATGGCGGTGAGTATCCGACCGCCTACGAGTCATTTTATTTCTTCCTCCTTTTGTTAGTAGTTTACTTGGTTAGTTTTTCTCTTCGGTTCCAATGGCGGTGGTCGTCGTTTGCTTGTTGGAGTGGTTGGGGGGGGGGGGGTGCTTGGTGGCGTTATCCTCTACGTGGTTTGTGTCTTTGTTTGTGCTTCCTTCTTGGTCTTTCCCTTGGATCTAGTAGTTTTTTTCTTTTCGGGGTGGAGGTTTTTGGGGTTCTTGGGGTTTCCGAGGTGGGTTTCTCAGAGTTGGGGCTTTCGGCACATGAGGCTTTGGGGTTGGGGCTCTTGGGGTCTTGGGGTTTCAGGGTTCTTGGGGTTAGGGGTTTCGGGGTCGAGGTTGGGGTTCTTGGGGCTTAGGGTTGGGGTTTGGGTCGGGTCTTGGGGTCCTGGGTCTTAGCGTCGGGGTTCTCAAAGTTTGGGGCTTCGGGGTTGGGGTTGGGGTTTAGTTCGAGGTTGGGTCTGTGTCTGGGTCGGGCTTGTGCCCGAACATGTCCAAGGGTTGGGGTCGGGGGTTGTACTTGTTTGGGTTCTTTCAGAGGATAGCAGTTACGGGTTGTGGTTCGCCGCTCGTTGGAGGTAGGAAGTAGGATTTATGCCAGTGGCCTTTGATCCTCATCTCCATTCACAGGAGCATGGTTTGTTTAGCAATGATGTTAAGTACATATCATTTCCCTAAAAGCTTTTATTCTGAAGGAGGCAACTCATTCGTTGGCGTGTGGCTCTCCACTGTGTTCAAGAATCTCGTATAACAAGATCTTGATGGTACCCCTACGGGAGGGTACTTATTCCGAGTCGTCGCAAGTTCCGACCTCTCTTCATCAAAGCCAAGAATCCCAAGTTAGGACGTTCGGTCTCGGGGATTGCTCTGCAGGTCATGGCTTTTATACGGTTCCTATGGTCCAAGTGTTCCGATCTGAGTATGCAGGACCCTCTCATCATCTTCCTTCAATCGTCATGAGAACAGGAGTTAGTTTTAGGTCTGAGCACAGTCCGGTCTGGACCTGAAAACGACCGGACCGAACCGCACCGTCAATTCCGATCCAGGTCTAGGTCAAAGAAATATATGGGATTCCGGTTTTTCGGTCCAGTCTGGTCCAAAACCGGAATTTTCCGGTCCGGACCGAAAGACCGGAATTTTTATAAAAGTAGTATTTTTTTAAGCTAAGTCACATTGTTATTTTGGATTGTTAGAATGCATGTTATGCATGCATTTATTTGTTCTAAGATTAAACTCTAAACTAAGTCAAGTCCAGCAGGTCCAACAGGTCCATAAGTGCCTTTGTTGAATTTTTCAATTGAAAATAGGGAAAAAATTAGAAACAGGTCCAATTCAGGTCTGGACCTAAAAATTCAGGTCCGGTCCAGGTCCGGGAAAATTATGGATTCCGGGTT
This sequence comes from Bassia scoparia, assembly GCA_008642245.1. NCBI lineage: Eukaryota > Viridiplantae > Streptophyta > Magnoliopsida > Caryophyllales > Amaranthaceae > Bassia > Bassia scoparia. The sequence goes on along the minus strand of SNQN01001194.1, from coordinate 72,479 downwards.
TCCGGTTCCGGTCCGATCCTGGACCGGTGCTCACCCTTAGTTAGTTCTATGTATTGTTTCTTTCTTTRTTATGTTAGTTTTTATTGTTTAGTGTTTTCTAGTGGTATTCTAGGAGGAGCAATGACTCGTTTGTATCAGTTGTTTAGTCTTTTTATTGTGAGCAGTGTTACTAAGAGCATGGTTTTCGCAGCCCGTGTACCGYCTGTTTRTGTCGGGAAAMGTGCCTAATATTGTTGTCCGTTGTATKTGCTGCCAAAAAAACAGATGTAARTGTGACCCACCAATCAGTCTAAAAACATTACGRTGAACACGCCTAAAACATTAGTGCAAGTTTATCCCAAGACTCCAAGACTTCCCTTAATACTCTYCCACATCAGCTTTTCACTAATTTTTTACTTTCAAGACTCGTATCAAGACTCCTTATATTTTCATACTTTATCTCAAGACTCTCATCTAAATTCTATACATTTGTTTTATTTAAAAAGGTAAAACATTTAAATTTTATATAGGAAATAAAAAAATAAAAAATGACCCATTAAAATAAAACATGCTCCCACATGAGTCTTGAGTTGAGTTTGAAATCAAAAGCTCACCTTGAGACTCTAGTGGTCGATCTAAACAAGATTACTTGCACAAGATCGACTAAAGTCTCAACTACAAGACTCTATTCAATACTAGAGATGGCATGGATATTGGATCCGCCCCGGTATCCGCGGATCCATATCGTTTCGCCCGGAGATATGGATCTTAAAATTTTGGACCCGACGGATCGGGTCGGATACGATCCTGGGTAAAAAAACGAATTGGATATGCGATTATGGCACTGGATCCAGCATCCAGATCCGTTTACCCGTTTTTTATTTATTAAATGATAATTTATTTATTTTTACTAATAATTTAGTGGCTAAATAGAAGAGTGTTAATCAAGAAACTTAATTACCCATCTTCATGATACAATAATAAAAATAATTGAATGCTGAAAGTGTTAATTCTTGTTATATAAATGTTGTAGTTCTTTCACTATTACTTCTACAGCATGACATGCGAGGTAATATTTATATTATCGCTCTTATATTATAAAATAATATTCAAATCAAGTTAATTAGTTCATTCTAGGATTTAATTTGATGAACTATCATATATTCTGTTTGGTTACAACTAATTTAATTATTTTAGCCAAATTAGGCAAATATGATGCAAAAATATAATAGGATCCGTTTTGGATCCGTCCCTTAGATCGCGTATCCGTAGGATCCATCGGATATGGATATGGATCCTTCAAAAAATATCCGACGCATATGCGACTCGATATGGATCCCCTCTCGAAAACGGATCTGGATCTGGATCCAGTAGGATCCAGTCCAGATCCTACCCGCTGCCATCACTATTCAATATCCAATAACTTGCCTTAGATAATTAAATAAGTCGGACTCTAACCTTGGGCTCGACTAAAAAATCCCGAATCGACTTAAACCACCTAATTGACAGTTTGACACTTCCGGCAAGCTAAGTAGCTAACAGCTTATTTCCGGCTCTAACCGTCCTTTCCAGCTTTCCCTTCTTTCGAAAACAGGGGATTTGGGAGGAGAGAGAAACTCAATTGAAGTATAACAATGGCGGGAATGGGCGACGGGTATGTGGGCACTGCCCAAGATGCAGTCAGAATCAGAAGGCTCGAGAAGCAAAGAGAAGCTGAGCGTCGCAAAATCGAAGAACTCAAGAATAAATCTGCTTCCACTAAAGCCCAAGCCGGTCTTCTTCAATTTGGTTCTAGCACTTCCGAGGTCTCTCTCTCCTTTCTTCGTCTTGTCAATTCGGGTTTTCGATTGTTATGCTAATTAAGATTGCTTTTATTTCAATTTGATTTAATTTTAGGTTTTTAAGGCTTTTGCTAGTTGCTGAATTCATGTGGAACATGTTTTTGGTATTTAGGAATGTAATTAACTTGAAGATTGCATTATAAAGAGATTAGTTTTTTTTTTCTTCTATTGTTTGAATCATTGTATTGTTGGAATTGGTGCAATCATAAGGAAGGGTGGAATTAAATTTTGATGACTGATGAGTTTAATCCGTTGTTAGTTGATCTAGGTTTTAGTGTTAAGTGCACTTTGATGATTAATTGTTCTCAATACATCTTAAAAAGAGCTTTTTATTTTTTATTTTTATGGAAAACTTCTTGTGTAGATCCTCAATTTCGAGAGTATTTGGATTTTGGGAATATGCAGGAATTTAGAGGTTCAGTTGCATAATGCATATTCACTATTTAGATCATGCAATCATGTAACATGATATGTAAATGTGGATATTCATTTTCTTATGAAAATGATGATTTACAATTTTAGTTGAAAATGAACAATTTGATGGTTTACGAATTACAATTAACAAATTGATACTTGTGTGCATTTGACATCATATACTCGTGATTGTAGGTTTTACTAATTGCACAAGAATCGCACCCTTCATACTTGATGGACTAAAACAATTGTAATAGTGATGCGAATAGAAAGTGAAATTAGCAGTCGCAAACAAAATAGTGAATCTTTAATTTTAACTATGGCCTAGAAAGGTCCAACGCTGCGACTTTGCCACCCTTTCAAGTATTAGTCAGGATTTGTATTTAGGTTGGAATGATGTGGTAAATTTAAGGAGGAGGGAGTGTATGAAAATGAGAATATGAGATTCTTGCGGATGGGTTGGAGTTAGAAACTTCCTGGTATGAAAATTCTAATCTAAAAAGAGCCAYCCAAACATTAGATTGAATTTGATTCCAATCCATTCTTTTTTAAACAGCCTTATCTAACATCTCCCAATTGAGCTGCGTTACTATTCATATTACCTGTTTTTCATGTGAGAGTAGTGTGAGACCAAGGAAGAGGTGGGAGATAGGTAAAAAGAGAAGGGATGCCATGTTATGATGAGAGAGTTAAGAAGTAATTACCAGAAGAAGATGTTGTAATTATTTAAACATCAAAGTATTGTGATTATTTTGAAATGATTAGATGAATAACTAGTAGCAGTATGGAAGMGAACTTCATATGCTTAAGTTACTTCTTCATACCTCTTCATCCTGAAAATATATAGCTATTAGCACAAACAAGATGGACATTTCTGTTGACATCTTGTCATGAGGCTRCTTGCCGTAGAAAAATGTAGTTTATTGACCATGTATTTAGAGTTTGAGACTTTAAGAGTGCTTGGACCTAGGTTTTTTTACAATGCTTTTACAGCCTAGTTGTGGTCTTATTCAATTCCTTTAACTTAATCCTGATCTTCAATTTTCCTTTTCATATTCTTGGAGACCGCTTAATCCTTATCATTGACAACTTCTCTTTGATCGCCTCTCATGCCCCTCTTTCTGTTTCTTTTGTATCTTAATTGGCTTATAATGTCTATATTTGTTTATTTGAAGGTGTCTGCTTAATGTATCTGTTGATCATTCATCTATTCCATAAGCAGCATTTGTGAGCAAACAGAAATATATGGTGTTTTTTGTGTTAATGTCCCTAATCTTTTTCTTGTTTAATTTTGCAGATTCTAGAGACTGCATTTAAGAAAGAAACAGTTGGACTTGTTACGAGGGATGAATATGTGGAGAAGGTATTTGAAATTTGTTCTTTTGTTAAAGTTCCATTTATCTCTGCATGAGAGAATATTAACTTTAATATTATGACTTGTATATTTTTTGTAGAGGGTCAATATCAAGAATAAGTTTGAGGAGGAAGAAAAAGAGAAATTACAGAAGCTACAGGAAGAGTGAGTTGATTTACTTGTATAATGGTGCTAGTACTTATAAAGTTAGAAGGAACCCTTGTTTTCTTTCTTACAGCTTTGTATCTTGCCTTCTTTTCCGTCTTGTCAAGCAGGGAAGAGAAGCTTCTGTTAGAAAAGCGTCAAAAGAGGAAGAGGAAAGTAAATTCCCGATTATCATTTGCTGAAGATTTTGAAAATGGTACTGAAGAAGAAGAGGAGGAAGAAGAAAACAGTGAGAAATCTTCCTTAAATGGACTTAAGCCCTTTTTTCTGTTGTGTTTACATAGTTTTATGTTCTCTCTTTGAATTATTTGGGATTTCTGTTAAATTTATGTTGTACTTCTAGCATTCTTCTTGCAACTGTTTTACTTCAATACCAAATGCTATAATAAAGAGTAAATCCATTAAGCTTATATTGTGGAGTGATCTTTACTGAGAAGCATACAAAATTCTGTCAATGGTGTTATTGATGGGGAAAATGCTTGAAACCAAATTTGCCTCTTTAAGAAATTTCTACCAATAGTTAGCGGAAAATGTAATTTAAGTGGTTGGCAACTGACATCACTTTACTTGATGATGCTTCCACATGGCAGAAAGTCTGGAACCTGTCAAATCAAAAAGTGGAAAACTTGGCAAGGATCCTACTGTTGAGACTAGCTTTTTGCCAGACAGGTAATTTCTGCGCTGTGTTTCATTTGGTGCATGGCTGTAGATTATTAGATTGTAACCATAAGTGACATGTTTGGTACGTTTTTCAGTAGGAGAGAGGCAGAAGAGCAAGCAGAACGGGAGAGGCTAAGAATGCAATGGCTTCGTGAACAGGAAATGATAAAAAGTACATATTAACCTTTCACGTCGAGTATTTTATCTGCACACTTATACCCTTTTCTAATTGCCTTTTGTTTGTTGTTTTGAATTTTAGATGAGCCTCTTGAAATAACTTATAGTTATTGGGARGGAACTGGTCATCGACGAGTTATCCAGGCTAGTGAAATTTCTTTTCTTTTTCACATTATGATATGTTGCACCATACTGTTTTTCACTTTTTCATGTTGTTTTCTACACATAACTTTGTTTTTACAGGTGCGGAAGGGTGATACAATCGGGACATTTTTACGGGGCGTCCAGCAGCAACTTGCTCCTGAATTTCGTGAAGTCCGAACTACATCTGTAGAAAATCTACTATATGTAAAAGAGGATCTGATCATTCCACATGTAAGCCCCTTTTGTAAGTTCCTGTTTTCCTATTATCAATATTTTCTCTTACAATTCTGAATTTTCCTGTTTTACAGCAACATAGTTTTTATGACCTGATCATAAACAAGGCTAGAGGTAAAAGTGGACCGGTAAGTTTAATTCTTAAACTGTTTCTTTGCTTGAGGTGAAATTCTGTTTGTTCTGTGGTCAGCTCTTTGGCCTTAACTTAGTAGAAATTATTTGGATAGAAATATTGGAAGGTGGAGATTATCCATCACCTATCAGGCTATCAGTGTAGGCACAATTTGTACCATCTAGGATTACATCTCTTAGTGTCTCTTTGTTTGCATTGAAGGTTCTTGTGATGTAACTGTATACGTTACGCACAAGTCTTCTAATATTTGTCCATTTTTTTTTAATACTGATTACAATAGTACATGATGTGATAGTTTATACTTTCAGCCTCCAGCTTGTATGTTGAGAATCGAATGCTACAACAAATGTATCTAGCTAATTGTGTCGATTGAATTTGTTTTTAAAAACTGTCTAGCCACTAGGTTGTATCTACATATTCTCAGTATCTGTAAAATATCTTGGTGCTTCTCCAGTTACTCGGTCCTGAATTCTTTTCTTATTGTGGGCCCACAATTGAATTTGTTGTGGGCCCACAATTGAATTTGTTGTGGGCCCTTGTAGCTTTTGTATCTTAGTTGAGTGTAATTATGCTTTCTTTGTGACTTTTGTTTAGCTAGAGCAAAATGCTTAGTAATATACTTGTTTATTTGTATTTATTTGGATCCAAGGATGGAATTAAAGTATAGACTGTAGAGGCTGTGCTGGATTATGCCTATMCTTTTGTGTGTGGTAATTAGAATTCCTTGTCTCCCTGCTACTACCAAAACTAATTGGAATTTCTTATATTCTGGGACATTCAAGAACTACTTTATTACTCTTTTTTCTTGTTAGAAATGATATACCTGTAAGTGCATATAACAATTGGTACTTGGATTTGATATAGAAACATGTTCCTGGTGATTTATTTTGGGTGCTTAATCATGTTAATCTAACTGACTATTTGGTGTTATATCTAAACCGACTTTGTCAGTATCCCTAGGTTTTATCTGATTATGTTCATGTCAGGGTGGTATCTTATTGATTCTTATTATCTGGTACCCCTCCGTGCTCTATTAAGTTTGTWACTGTTACCACTTACTCATGCCTGTTATTTCTTTCTGTTTCCTACAGCTCTTCCATTTTGATGTGCATGAAGATGTGCGTACAATTGCTGATGCTACAATTGAAAAGGATGAGGTACACTCCTCATTGTATTTACCGTCTTTTACATCAAGAACTGCTCTGTGGCAGTACAAAATTCCAAATGAAGCCAATTCTATACATAAATCTCCCCCTCTTTATCACTATGTGGTGGGTTGGGAATTAGAGTTAGTAGTTGCAATGTGCATATTCTAACTGTCAAATTGTAGTGCTTGAGTTGTTTAGGAAGCTAATTTACAGGGTTAAGTTGATAATTTTCTTAGGTGGTCATATTTTGAGTTAGATCTGCTTGCTTTTTTTGAACATTTTTGAAGCGTGGTAGGATGATTTAAAGGTAATTAATAGGTAAATGATCGAGAAGGTGACCTTGATGTTACTTTTCCCCACTTTTTACGTGTCCTTTTTGTTAAACGTTATTTCTTGTACTTGTATATGTGTGTGTGTGTATATATATATATATATATATATATATATATATATATATATATATATTAATCAAGATAAGCACAAGCCAAATCACTTTTGCTTAGTTTGTTGGTCCTGAGTGACCTTTTCATATTGCATTTTCCAATTGATAATAATTATGCTGTTTGCTTTTGTGATGACTTTGTCTGATTGAAGTTTCCACTAATTTATCTTGGAAGTTGGGGTTTAGTTGTAGGTCAGCTTGCTGACATCCTAGTGTTGTATACTTACACGTTATGACATGTTGCTGAATGTAGTTAATAGACCTTTAGTTCATTAGAGATGATTCAAAATTGTTAAACATATCCCATGTTTTGCATCTTTTTTCCACCCGCTGTCTAGTATATTAGTATATGTTTGCTTTTTACGACAGKTTCAATTAGCTTACTCAAAAGTCTTGTGTTGAATTATGTCTTTGCAGTCACATGCTGGTAAAGTCGTGGAAAGACACTGGTATGAAAAGAACAAACACATTTTCCCTGCATCAAGATGGGAGGTACACTCTCTTCMTAGCCCTTTCCCCCTGCTTTTCTTGAAACAAATGATTGATCAGTTGTATTAATTATCTCATCTACAATTGAGGGGTAGATTTTTTTAAACTTTTGATTTTGGTGTGTTGATGCTGGCTGGCTTGCCCTGTTAATGACGTTATCTGCTTATGTGACTGTATGAGCTTAGACCGCTCGGTGAACTTTAAAAATGATTACATTTTGCTTGCTGGTTATATACTTGTATAGTTTTATGTTTTGTTGGAATTGTTGCATTCTACTGCATTGTGTTGACAATTTCTGGTTTGAGCAATAAATCTGTCAGAAGCTAGAGAATAAATTTTCTGTTGAAGCACAAAATTGATACTTCCTTATTCTGGTCAATAATCACGATTTCACGAGGCTGGTTTTGATTTGCAGATATATGACCCAGCTAGGAAATGGGAACGTTACACGATCCATGGAGACTGATTGATCCTGGACAACGATCTACCTTCGTCAGTGATAGGGCGTTTGCTTATTTTATAGCAATCCTGTATCAAATGAACTATATACAGTATATTTTTGACCGAATTGCTGTTTAGAGAAAGAGCGTCATTACAAAAGGTTAAATCATTTTTCCTCTTTCCCTTTGTAGCCATCKCAATGAGATTGTAAGTTAGTAAATAGTAGTTAGAAGAATTTTGTAGTTCAATGACAAGTGAGAAAGAAAAWRTTATTAAGCAATGTGACAATTTTATTGTTGACATCATTATTATATTTTCCTCTTTTAGTATTTTGTGTGAATTATATTTGCTAGAGGACATAATGATGTAATGATAACTCTCAGTCTCTCACTACTGTCTCCCATCTCAGATTCTAGCCAAGACGTGCTATACATGTAATGCGCACCTTTGTTTTGTTATTTGTAAACGACATGTGCTGTTTCATAGTTTTGCACTTTGGCACTATGTTGCTTAAAGTTCTTATATGCCGTAATTGATAGATAAGGTAGATGAAATTTGTACTCCCTTGCCACTTTGACAATATGCTTAAAGTTTTTAATATGCTGATTTTAGCTTGAGCAAGTTATCTTAAAATAATAATACTTCGTAAATCCTACAAAATCCAAGTAAATTTAGCTTTGCATTGTACTCGGGGTGTTAGTGAGCTGAGCCGAGCTTTGGACATCTTGAGTTTGGCTTTGGCTCGAGTTGAGTTTCAAGTTTGTTCGAGCCCTAATAATCAAATTTAAAATACATTAAAACTTTAAACGATTTTGAAAATCATAACAATATAATACTGTAATTTTTTAAAACATATAATKGATGATAGGTATTTTCTTTTTTGTTAGACATATCAATAGTAAGTTACCGAGTTTACAATTATTATGCTAAAAAACATTTAAAAAAATTTATTTTGAGCTGAACATAAATGAGGTTCAGCTTTTGAAAATTTCGAATCGAGTTTGAGCGGTTCATTTGCAGGCTTTACTCATTAACATCTCTAAGTGTAACCTATTCCTCAATATAATTCAATTGACTTGCTTGCATTTTTACATTTTTTTTGTTCTATCCTAATTTGAACTATCCATTGAGTTATTTTGGGGTAATGTCGATATTTGACTGCTTACACCGATCTAATTTCAAACATAACTTGGATAATGTAGTGACAATAAATTCTACACCGTCTTGCATTAATCAACTCGAATAACATAACAGAGTGTCCATATTAGACACCGATCTATTTCCAAACATTAGTTTACTTTGAGATCATGTTAACAAAAACGATTTACGATTAATTTTAAATTCGAGATTCTACTATTAACATAGTAACATCATTGACCTTTTCTACTCGACTTGACATCTACCATAGTACCATGGCTACCAACCATCTTCCATAATAATCCATATGCAGTATGTAAATTATCAAATAATGGATCATGGATAGAGATGCATCCAATCATATTATTATTATTATTCACATTTTCTAGCTAAAGAATTTTAGAATTACAAATTGATAAAATGATATTGAGCACGAAATAGTCTTACCAGATATTATATTATTATTATTATATACTCTTACCATTTGCACTAATCATAAAAATAAAGACAAAAATTAGAACGAGAAAAAACAAAATCATTTCGTTGATCGCAAAATTCTACTTCCAATTTTCGACCATAAAACGCAAACTCTCTCCCACTTCACCTGCCCATAAAGACTTTTCACAAACTCTTCTTCCCTGAGATTTTTCATCAACTTTCTCTCTCTTCCTCTGAAAATGGCGATTAGGGTTTTCTTCCTCGCTTTACTCCTCCTCGCGTCTCCCTTTCTTCAAGGTATTTTCGTCAATCAGATCTCTAGTTTCACCTCATTTAACTTCATTCTTGCACTCTAATTTAGTTAATGTTTATTACTTTTCATCTTTAATTGTTGATTTTTGCATGCATGGATCTGTGTTTTGAATCTCATTTGTGTGTCGTGCATTCACGATTGATGATCGCAAATTTCGATTATCGCTGTGTGATGATTATAGGATTTGTAGCAACTTGTTATGTAGATCTGCATGTGTTGGAAACATCGACTAAACAATTTTGGTTCGATTTTTATAGTAATTTGTGATATTGGAGGATTATTAATTGCTTGTTTGTTGTTTTGGGGAAATTTGATTAGTTGCGAAATGTCAATCGGAATCTGCGGATGAGACTGTTGCTGAATCCACGACTGAAGAAATCAGTGATCTTGGAATTGTGAATGATGACACTCCAATTTATGGTGATGAGACTTTGACTTCTGCACCTGGGGTTGAGATAGCTTGTGTTTTCCCCAAAAACAGTGGCAAAGGTATACGTGATTTTTGAATTTTGATCTGTTACGAGCAGATTGAATTTCAGCTCATTGTTGTGTTATGCTTGTGCATTGTGGATTTTCGGGTGGTTGACTTAATCAATRGGTTATTGTCTGTTTTGCAGTTGTGCCTGCTGGGGAAGAGACTGAGGTGCTTGTTGGCATCAAATATGAAGGTAATTTTAGCTTCGTCATTGGTCTTTTTATCCATTTGGTTGATTTCTTGCCTCGGGTTGGAATTGAATCTCAAATTCTGTTGTAAACGTGATGATAATTGATTGTATGTTTCGTGCGATTGTATGTAGTAATTGCCTTTGATGTTCAATGCATGTGCTGATCTTAGACATTTTTTCTTCTATTGTTGAAAGGAATTGGATTATATTGGAGGCATAAGGGTAAGTTAGGGCCTTTTTTCTATCTTTGCGGTACAAATTTGCCTATGGTTTTGCGCTTGCATAAGTTGAGAGCAATGTAAAATTGCTTGTTTGAGAATGTTTTACTACGGAGGTCACACCTGATGAAATATCTTCTTGATGTCATAGAAGATAGAAGTTAACTATGGTTTCTTTCTTTATCAAAGAATGCTATTCATGTATATTCTGAATCTGGTTGAAAGAAAAAACACTATAGAGGATTCTGTATGAGAATTTATACTGTAGTTTTGGATTTGTAAAGGGAAAGTAAAAGCAATTTCCTTTTCTCCTTCTCTTGTCTAGAGAAAAACATCTTTCGTATTGTTTGTTCTTTTGTGTGTGTGTTTTATATATTGCGACTGACTTACTGGTATTTATGGAATGGTTTGGGGTTTAAGTTGCATCAAGTGATAATCTTTTAACTTTTTTTTTTTTTTTTGCTATGCATTATGATTTTTTAGATTTTTAACCTATCTAAGACTTTGTCTATTTACTATTATTATTTTAACACAGGAGGGGCAAGTATCAATGTTGTTGCAATTCAGGCTAGCGTTCATCTCCCATATGATCATCGATTGCTGGTTCAGAACCTCACTGCACAGGTAGATTCAATTTTCTTATAAATTTGACCATCGCAAATAGTGAACTTGCCATTTGAAATGTCAAGGTTTCTTTTGTTGCCTTTGAATACTTCCTTTCTGTATTATGTCTGAGTGTGTTGGTTTCTGGAACAGTTTGATCAGGGAAGATTCTATGAGTCCCTTAACCACTTTGTTTAACCAAACTCAGGGCATTAAATGTTTTTTCGTTTGTTCTTTAGTGAGCCATGATATGTTGTCTTTGTAATGCCTATCCATTAGACATTTTTTTTTAAGAAAAAAATTCAAAATTTTTACTCTATGACATCCTGCTTTAGCTAAACAATTGTGCAGTTGTACTTGTTTCACTTCTGAAATTTTGTTGCCAGATCATTGCTTTAATGATGTTTGTGCTGGTTAATTGTCTATCATGCTAAAGAATAAGATATGATCCTTTGTGGTTTCTCTGAAGTTTTTTCCCCCTATGATCTTATGAATTATCATTCTGCTCATAATGTGACAAAAATAATTTACACTAGTTGTCGCCTACTTCATTTAGATTGAGGTGTTTCTGTATGATGTATTAGCCTATTAGGCGTGTTCATGAAGCCAACCCCATACATTGGTGTTAACTGTTAAGGGCTTAAGGCTTTAATTTAATTTATTTTATTAATTTTGTATCATTTTGCATTTTTGCTTGTTTGTTAAAGAGGGATGGGTGATGAGGTTTGGGTTGTTCTATTGTGACATGGGTCGCAAAAGCTACTATTGCCAGTCATACTGCTTTCGAGAATCAAGTGCCAAAATTGAAACTGATGATAGGAGTAAGATTCCTACGAGTAGACGATATGACTCAAGTTATGTTTCTTTAGTCGCTTTGACCTTTAAATCGGTGGATATAGTTTGCCGAGGGAAGTTTATTTTGTTTGACCCACTTATTATTCTCCATTAGGAAGTTTTAGAAATGTTTTCCAGACGATCTTGCAACTTTGGAAATTACTCATGCATTTATTTGAGAATGAACAACCCCTTGAAGATTGACTTGCGGATTTTTTTTTCTGTTCTTGGTGTCTCAATCTGTGAATGATTATAATTCCCTCCTATCTCATAATAACCAACCTTTTTCCGACTTTGTTATTATCTATTATAGTTTGTGGCACAATGTCCAAGAACAGAATAGAATCAATAGTTCTCATGTTAAGTCATGAGTCATGACATAAGTACTTTTTGTCAACCAAAGAAGGAAGGAGGACAATATTCTTGGATTTTTAGGCTTATGAACATAAGTACTTTTTGTCAACCAAAGAAGGAAGGAGGACAATATTCTTGGATTTTTAGGCTTATGGACCATTATGCGTTACTTGTTGTTTAATATATATAGGGGTTGGACTTAAGTGAGCAGTAATTCAGCGTAGGAGACTGATTTTTTGTGTTTGCTGAACTAGTGAACTCTAATAATCTAGATTGACTTTGTGAAGCTTTTTGTTATTGGTGGAAACTGTTACCTATACTGTGATGGTTTATGTATCTTTTAATTTTTTATAATCATATGGGGGATTTGGCTTGTTAAGTTGCTTCATTTTGATGAAGCTTGTGCAAATCAGCTAGATTTTGATTTGCTTTGTCTTGCAGCTGATGTAAAGCTTCCTTTACTACATTGATTTAATTGGCTCTTCTGCATTAATATATTGTATCTGGCAAGTTTATCTAAGATATCTTTATCAATTAACCATATTTGCTCCTTGGTTATGTTTAATGGCTTTCTTTTCTTCAATACTAGGTATTTAACAATGCCTCGGTTCCTGCATCAGCTCAAGCCACTTTCCCCTACGTATTTGCTGTCAGCAAATACTTGCAGGTATCCTTTTCTTTTTTCTGGAAATACTGAATTCATGAGGCCACCTACCTTTCACTTATGATTCTTGTGCTAAAGATTTGTCACAAGAAAGCAATTTATTATTCAGCATCAGAAACTCACTTCAAGATATATCTTTGCAGCCTGGACAATTCGATCTTGTTGGCTCTATTGTCTATGAGATTGAGAAGACTCCATACCAGAGCACATTCTACAATGGTACCATTGAAGTTATTGAGGCCAGTGGATTCTTGACAATTGAAACTGTTTTCCTGGTTACGCTTGGTTTCGCCCTTGTTGCTGCTCTTGGTCTGTGGATACGTGGTCAATTACAGCGCTTTTCAAAGGTACATACTTTCTGTTTGTTTGTGATCCATTTTTTTTTATCCTTTTATTTTCTCACCTTCCCTCATGTCACCCATGACCCATGAAAGCTACAGGCGTAGAATTTTATGGCCAATATTGCCTGATTATGTTTTGTAGGTGTCTGGTTTAGTGATTTGTTGCATGTGTTTGTATTTGTTTTCTTTTGCTGCATACTCTTGGTTTCAATTTGTTTTACATATCATTTTTTTGATCTTTTGGTACAGAAATCTAAGAAGGCACCTAAGGTGGAAGTTGGAACTCGTTCAACTGACTCTTCATTGGATGAATGGCTTCAGGTATGTTTTTATATTGCTTAGTTTTTACTACTTAATTTGATTGTATTTCAGTATTTCACCTAATTCTCTTCTTTATCTGCTTTCTTGTCTATACAGGGCACTGCATACACCCAATCGCAGGCCAACAAATTGAAGAAGAAGAAGTAAAATGGTCCAGCAGTACAAACAACTGTTGTCAGTTTTATAGCCTGATGTAATTTAGACTCGGCAATTAATTTTGTTAGAGCGGAAGAGACTACTTTTCTAGTGTAGAATGTGCAACCAATACTCKGGAATTTTTGCTGGGAGTTTCGTTTATAATGAAAGTTCTTTTGACCTCCCATAATTACATGTTACTTCAGTTTTAATACAAATCTTTGGATGTCAAAACAAGAGGCGTTTTTTTTAATAGTATGTAGATCTTCACAACATACTGCTTTGGCGTTGTTTTTTCTCGTAGCTTTCATAGTTTCTACTGTACTAATGTGCTTGCATTCTGGCAAAGTCGATGAAAATGTATTATCAGATAGGTCTGTTCCTAGCTTGAACTGCTATGGTATGAGCAGGACTGATTTCTGATCTTATTGACCTTGCAAGTTCCATCATTCATTATACAAGTAGTTAAACTCAAGTGTTGTTTGATTGACATTCTTTTAACAGCTCTAGTGTGCAATAACATTCTTTTAACATTCATTACTGTTTTTACTTCGACCTGGTTTCTATGGTTCTGACTTTTGACTTTTGAGCTCGCCAGAAGGACTACTTTTGAGATGCCGGTCTGCCTCTAGCATGCCTTCTCTGGTCTGATTTCAGATAATAGGTCTGTAGTTTGATAATCACTGGAGGAGCGTGTTTACTGTTATGATTTTGTTTTTAAAATTTATTCAGTACTTAATTTTAAAATAATAAATTTTGGTGAGTTTGGGTTAATATTATATTCTTACTAATAATGTAAGAACTCAATAAAACAAGCTTCAATAAATACAACTTATAATGCAGGATTGGAATCAGATCAAGCTACCATAAAAACATGAAACCATGATGATACATGTACGAGTAAATAAAAGTTTATTACGGAGACAATTTTAAAAATGTTTTAGATCCAGTGATAACTTTACGATTCGAGTTCACACATATAAGCACGAGATTTGACAAATATAAGGCTGAATAGGAGAGTACGAGGGATGGACTTTGCCATTTTTTGGGTAACCTTCATGTAGTATATATGGGAGTAACCATTACTAGGGTTAATATGCATGGAATTAACTGTCATGTTTTTGTTACCAAGCCACCAAGGTTGTATGCATGTGAATGCTGATTTGTGATTTGATTGACATTCTTATTACCATTTTTTTTAAGCAATATTACTCACTCCTTCCGTCTCTAAAAGATTGCAACGTTTTCTTTTTTGGAAATCCTAAAAAGATTGCAACGTTTCTGTAAATGATATGTGGGCCGTTATTTTACTCTCACAGAAACTCCATTTGGACCCTACTTATTTTCTCTCTCTAAAACTCTATTCTCATAAACCATAAAAAAAGTAAAAAAAATTCTCTATGTTAGAATCTTTCTAGGACGGAGGGAGTAGAACGAGCCTAGAATAGCAGTGATTGAAAACTTGAATTTAATTTCCTTTTGCAAGCTATGTTTCAAACAAACTTTTTCCTGCCATTAATATAACTGTCAACTAAGTTCAGCAAASCCGGAATATGAGAAGCTCTTGTAATTTTATTCAGATATGGTAGATGTTGCTATTAGTTTCATATCACACAATTACACTGCATGTCATGATCAAATATCAAAAGGAAGTAACTTTACTCTTTAACTCTGGTACAATGCTACTTTTGGCACTGCTTGCATGGCTTTGTGCTCATATTAATACACCTGCGTAATATTCCACGCAAAGTGGTGCCCTTTGCCTTAAGCTCGCCTAATAATCTCCAACCACCATATTTATGATTCTTTTGAAGCTAACAGCTCGAAATAGTGCATTCGATATATTTTTGTTTGGGGCACCGAAAATTAATGAGATTGCTGTACACTCTTAATAATGTTAACTTGGTTGGAAGTTAGAATTTAATTTGAAAATCTTCTTTTCTTTGATATTTCCAGCATTGAGACGTAAACAAATCTCTCATCATTGCCTGCCTTGCTGCCCTTGTTTGTATTTGTGTTTTGTTGATCGATTTGTTAGACTTGAGCACAGTTGCGCAAATGCGTTCCTGAAATAATAACTTGTTAGTTAGACTTGTTTAGCTCTTACTTTGATCTTAAAGCATCTGAGTTCYAACATAAACTCCGATCATTTTCTCATATTATATCACATGACATTTGCCTTGCTGCACAACTTACCGCGAATATYTGCATTTACAATGAAACTGTTGTATTTTTCTAAAAAAGATTTGGAAGTTCAATAAGGTGAATCGGTAATCCTGTCATTAGGCGAAATTCTGGTTGGATGCATGCCAGTATGCCACCCTGTTTGTACAAGTGTAGCTTCTGTCAAAAAAGAAAGAAAGTGTGATAAGCAACTTCTAAAGCAGAAACTATTAAGCATACACTCTTTCCTTCTTGCTATACTCATCTTCTAGGCAATTGCCAGTTCAGAATACGGACTTTGGGCAATATCATACTTCAAGGAAACAATAACTGTATCGATTTGTAGCCTTGTAGGCTACTAACTAAATGCTGACACTACAGCATGAATCGTACTTGATTGTTCATAGTACAAGACTCACATGTCAGAACTGTGAAATTGGACCATATGAGTAAATTTTTTGAGTATATAAAGTACAATGCAAATCATATCAGGGTAATAATATTTCACCTGAGCATTTCTTGCAGTGTTGGAGTTACTTTACCTTCTTTGCCTTTTGCTGCTGCTTCATTCAGGTTGTACTGATATTGTGAGCCAAAAAAATTGTTTGTTGTAGTAAAAACGGATTACAGCATTGATGAGACCAAATAAGTAGACGCACAMATAATACAGATGACTTGACGAGTGATGAAAGTGACGAGAGAATACTACAAGCTCTTTGTACATACATGTGCATTAGTTATGCATCATTCAATGGTGAAGAAGACTTCAAGCTACCTACTTTAACGGTGATTATGCACCTTAATTAGCTAGCTTTCAAGAGGGACCCTAACGTTCATGTGATTCTTTTATGAGGGTTGGTTGTATAATCTCACATTTAGCCATATATATAAACACTCTAAACGCTTTTCATTTCAAATCAACTCATATACCAAAGAGCTTGAGCTACTTCATAGGCTTAAAGCTCTAAGTCCAGAAATAACTGTTTTCTGAGGGTGTCAAGCCAGCGTGTTCCCAATGAGGATATTAGCGATCCTATTGACCTTATCGATTGCTGTAAGCTTCTGCTATGGTGAGCAGAAGACAACAGTAGAGGTTATCGGAACAAGTGAATGTGCTGATTGTCAGAAGAATAATATTAAGAACAGCCATGCAGTTCAAGGTAATTAACACTGTATTGTACATATACTGTCATGTAGTGTACTAATAAGCTTGTTGTGTTTGTTCTTTATACTTTGTACYTTGCAAATGACTAATATTTTACATATGCAGGACTTAAAGTTACCATTGACTGTAAGCTCGCAAATGGCAAAATGGAAAGAAGAGGGGAAGGCAAGCTGGACGAAGAAGGAAAGTTTAGTGTCAATGTTCCAAAAGAACTTTTGGAGAAAGAGAAACTGAAGGAAGAATGTTATGCACAACTCCACAGCGCTTCTGACATACCGTGCCCAGCTCATGATGGAATCGAGTCTTCAAAACTAGTGTTTGTATCAGAGTCTGATGGAAAACACACATATAGCCCAGTTGGTAAACTGAAGTTTTCACCAGCAACTTGCACATCAGCCTTTTTGTGGCCTCATTTCAAGTTCCCTTTCCACAAGAAGGCTTTCCCAAAGTGGTCTTTCCCTAAGATCAAGAAACATTTTTTCAAGAAACCATTTTTTGGAATCCCTAAATTCAAGAAACCATTCCCACATTTCCCCAAAATCAAGAAGCCACTTCCACCAACTGTGCCAATATACAAGAAGCCTTGCCCTCCACCCGTGCCTATATACAAGAAGCCGACCCCACCACCCACGCCTGTATACGTGAAGCCAATCCCACCACCCACCCCTGTATACGTGAAGCCAATCCCACCACCCACCCCAGTATACGAGAAGCCAATCCCACCACCCACCCCAGTATACGAGAAGCCAATCCCACCACCAACACCTGTATACGAGAAGCCTATCCCACCACCCACGCCAGTGTACGAGAAGCCACACCCACCATCAACTCCTACTTATAAGAAGCCTCCATGCCCTCCCCTTTTTAAGAAGCCACCAATCCCAGAGTACAAGCCAAAGCCCCTCCCACCTCTTCCAAAGTTCCCTCCTATCTACAAGAAGCCATGCCCTCCTATTCCTAAGCTCCCTCCTTTCAAGTTCCCACCCTTCCACAAATTCCCTCCAAAGATTTACGAGCACCCCAAGCTCAAAAAGTGGCCATCATTGCCTCCATTCCCTTCTCACCCTTGAGAAACTCTTTGCTTTGATTTGCTTGTGATTTCTCTGTCATTTATTTTGTTTCACCATCAGTTATTCAAATTTGATTGCGAAGTGGTTTTTATTATCCTGCAACAAAGTCATCAATTTACGACGTTGAGGATGAAAATAGGAGCTTGTTTATTAGTTAATATGATCCAAAAGATGCAGGCAGTAAGTTATTTTCATGTAAGCTGGAGTTAATATTAGCCATTCTTGTTTTACTACTGTTTCAATGTTTCCTAGTATTTGTACAAGTTTTTTGTTACAGCATTTAGTGTATCTTCTGTTCTGTCTGTTGTTATTACTATGGTACTATACAGTGGATTAATGAAACTTAATGGACTTTGTTTGGGTTGAAAGTACAATGCTTGGTTGAGTACATCATAATTAGTTGCTATTTCTTCTAAGTATGTCCAAATTCATCATATATAAGAACTCAATTATTGAGAATTAAATGAATATGCACTGTAATAGAGATCCTTAGAACAAATGGTAAACTTTTGCTGGCAACAGTTTGTCAGAGGTCTAATAACTACTTGTATTAAAGGAATGTCTTTTAAATTCAGGGTTCGATATCATTAATTAATCGTTGCAGAATTTAGCAAACCAGGAGATAAARTGATTCAGTGCTGAATACACTACTCAAATTTCACATGTAAACATGATCACATATTCACACTGATCTTTAGCCATTTACAACCGATTGCTATAACAATTCAAGTACGGAATATATATATACTTTGTACATTTTACAATTAAAGTAATTTTATTAAACTAAAAAAAAAGCTTACCTTATTTTTTCTTACTCTCATACTTAGCAGAAGTAGGTATCCAACAACTGACATGTCTACTGAACTTTGCATGATTACAAGAGGTTAAAAGAATGGACGATGCAATTGACATAAGAACATAAAATTCAAAATGTGATTACATGAACTGAATCACTCATGTTGGGTCCTTTCTTGACATTCAAACATGGGTGAAATACTTCATTTTGGGCCAATTTCACAGAATTTTTTTATAAAAAAGTAAAATAGTCAAATTAATTTGAACAAATACATATATGTCAGTAATGTCACACTTGAGAATACAAGTTCGAGTAACATAAAATACAACTAAAAAATGTTGTACGGAGTAGCTTTGATTATTTGATGGCTTTTGCAAACAATTCAATTAGAAAAAAAAGTTTCCCAAACTAGAGTTGACTTCCAAGTATTCWAGTAATACTAACTAGAGTTGACTTAAGTGGTTAAAAATATTGACATCTTAGCCAAGGTCATCTCAAGATCAAGCCTTAAGCCTAAGAAAAATTCTACTTGTAACTAAGAGGGATATTATCCATGCAAACTTCATTGGAAATTAACCCACTCATAAAAACCGATGAGAACTCCCTCTAATAATACGATCTATATTAAAAAAAAGTAATTCAAGTGACGAAACTATTTCGACTTGGTTAATATGTGTCCTTTCCTGCAATGATACATATGAGAATTAATCTCAATATCATGTCTATCAMTTAACCTTTTTTTCACCTATTCTTGGGTTCCTTGGGTTAAGTTTAATTMAGATTTAGGTCAACCTTGGTGTGAGATTTTTGCTACTGCTTGTTGGCATATTTGGATGGCTAGAAATAAAACTGTGTTTGAAAATATTGTGCTTCATCCTAATTTTTCTTTGAATAGATTTCTAAATGATTGGCTTCTTACTAATTCCATTTTACAAGGGAAAGATGTGGCTGGCTCGTCTCAAGGGGATAGGCAGACCCTTTGGTCCCCCCTACCTCCTGGAAGGGTCAAATTGAATGTCGATGCAAGTTGGATTCAAGGACCCAAGGCTTCGGGTGGTGGTGTTGTTCGCGGACCTGATGGGAGTTGGATTGTTGGATTTGCCATTAAGCTTGAGGCTCATGATGCAGCCATGGCTGAATTGCGCACTGCCCTTTTCGGTTTGGAGTTCATGGCGGTTCTTGGCTACGATAGTTATGATTTGGAAATGGACGCTTCGGAGTTAGTTCACCTTCTCAATAAAAAGGCTGACTTCGGCAGTCACCCTTTGGGTCCTCTCCTCTTTGATGCGGCTCAACTGCTTGACGATTCCGATGACATTGTCATCACCTACATCCCCAGGGCTAAAAACAAGTTGGCACACGAGCTTGCTGGATATGGAATGGCAATGGGAAGTGCTAAGGCTCTTTTCAAGGACCTCCCTCTCTTCCTCGAAACAACCTTCTTGACTGACAATGGAGGTGCTCCGATTGCCACCTGATTTGCTTGCCCTCTTGCGTTGTATTTGCTGTAGAGGTGATCATGGGCCGGGTCGGGTTCGGGCCGGGCTTGGCATGCGAATTTAGGCCCTTTAATCGGGCCTAATATTGTTGCCCAAAGCCCAAAAAATTGGAGCGGGCTTGGCGGGCTTTTCGGGCTTTTTCGAGCCGGGTCCAAAATATTAACTAAAATGCACAAAAAGTGATGACCAAAGCCCACCAAAGTTTCGGGAAAATCGCACCGGGCCCGACCCGGTCCGATTTCAGGCCGAAAAATCTTGTCCAAAGCCCGCGAAATTTTCGAGCTGGGTCGGGCCTAGCCCGCGGGCCGGGCTTGTTTGATCACCTCTAATTTGCCCGGCCCGATTTCGAGCCGAAAAATCTTGTCCAAAGCCCGCGAAATTTTCGGGCCGGGTCGGGCCTAGCCTGCGAGCCGGGCTTGTTTGATCACCTCTAATTTACTGTTTAGGTTCCTTCTTTTGGTTTGCTAGATTGAACATTATTGGTTTGTGCTTTTGTGAACTCTATGCTGGGACTTCCTCTTCTGGTTGGTGGATGTTAATCCTCCAATTGGGGCTTCCTGTGACTTCCCTTGTAAAGTTGTAATTCGTTTCATGCACTTTTCCTCCTTGGTGGTGTTTATCCAAGGATGGGTTTATTAATATAGTTTCCTATTTCTGTTAAAAAAAATGTCTATCATTTAACCATTAACCAACTAAACTAATTTTAGAGGAAGGGTTGAGTTACTTGAGTATAGCACTAGGGTACAATTGTAAAACCAAAAATTGACAAAGGAAACTCTGATTTTTTCTGTTCCAGTATCCCCCCCCCTCTCTCTCTCTCTCTCTCTCTCTCTCTCTCTCTCTCTCTCTACTTCGAATCGAAGTACTCCGTATCAAAAGCGCGGGCTCAAAACACAGTATCATCATTCAGCAGCAGAAACAAGTGAAGCCCTAAAACTTCACTTTGCTTCTTCCTCACCTCTTCAATGGCGGCTACTCCATCCAAGTCGCTAGACTCTTCTCTCTGGTTCGACTCTTTCTCTCTCCTCCTCACTGACCTCGAGAACCTTCCTCCCTCTCCCGACCTTCCTACTCCTCTGGTACTTTTCTCACTTTCTCTCTCGTCTTTTTCTCGCATTTGCGGAATCACTCCCATTTTGTGCCCTAACAATGGCTGATTTTACTTTTATGTACTGTATAGCTTGAGAAGTTGAAGGAGAATCATGCGTGGTTTTTGAACACTCTGACGCAGTTTAAACCTCCGAGTGAAGCGTCCAAATCGGCGTTGAATTCTGAGCAAGTGAATGTTGGTTCGCATAAATTGAGTATTAAACCTCAATTTAAGGATTTGGCTTTGAAACTTAGCTCCATTGTGGTATGTATCTTTCAAATTTCGTTATGTTTTGATGTTTTTAATGCTGAATTGGCTGGAATGTAACGTTAATTGGCTACATTGAAAATGTTTGCCAAATTAGTAATCTAGTTGTGTTTACTGATTGAATATTAGACTTGCTTTACAACTACTATTATTGATTTTAAGTTTATGTCAGTGTTTAAGTACGAAAATCAAATCACCATCGGTTTGCCGCTTTCAAATTACTTGGACATGTTATTGTAATACCACTTTATCTCTCCTAATTAAGATTAATCACATACCCTCATAGTAAGGGAAGTGATTGATTTTTATTTGACATGTTAATATTTAGCTTGTGATGAGAATTGCAGCACTGTTAAGAAGCTATAGCTAGATTTTTCTACTTGCAAGTATGAATCTTCACAGCTAATTCTTGGAGACTTTGAAAAAGTTGATGTCAATGCTAACTCTAATATAGGTTGGCTATTGAAGCCTAACTATTCATATTACATATGTTTGGCTGGGTGTTTCACTTGGTTAATTTGACTAGTTTTTGGTCGTATTTGTTTGTTATTTAACTAAAAACATGTCTGATGAATTTAGCTTACTGCTATGATGCAAGTCTGCAAGATGACCCTTTAGGACATATTTTAAACTTCACTTATACATCCTCCATTTTTTATTAAGCGCTACACTACGTCACTACTTTGTCCGGAATGTCCACGGACTCCTAGGCAATTTTTCTTAGTGCACACTTAGTTAGATGAGAGTATGTGATTAAGCTTAATTAGGAGAGATAAAGTGAGGGTAAAATGCTAAATGGGTGGCTAATTGACCAACACCAACCATCGACTACCTCAGACCAAAGCCATAGACTACCATAGTGTCAATCACCATCAACCACCACTAAATAACCACCAACCCCATATACCACAAACTTCCACCTCCATCACCTGTCTCCATTAACCAAACCCTCCAAGTTCAAAATCAACCATCACATTAATCACCCATACTATCAGCATTCCCATACAAAAACCCCCCACCTCAAAGAACCTAAATCTGAATTTCCAAACACCCATGAGCGAGAGAGAAAGATTGGTGGTTAGAACGAGGATGAGTTGGGAAATTCGGACTCAATCTAGATGCAGGGGGGAATTAATGATGTGGGTGGTTGAAGTGAGAGAAAAGAGAATGAGGGTGCAATGGTGAGATGGGTGGTTACAACAGGTGTTCTTGGTGGCTGTTGCGTTGCGTCTGTTAACGTTGGTGGTGGTTCTTGCCTGTGGTGAGTGAAGGTGGTGCTAGGCTTAGTTTTAAAAAGCGTGAGGTGCTCCGAGGCGCTAAGGGTCCCTAGAGCTGAGGCGCTAGGCGCGAGGCGAAAGCGCTAGCTTTTAGGATATGAGGCGRTAATTTTTGCTAAATCCTTTATAAATCAAAAGTAGAACATATATAGTACTAAAAATAATAAAATAGCAATATTATTGAATTCAAATAGATATAAAGAGACATTGTTAATGCTACGCTACCGCAAAAGACTAAAACATATTAAAAATAAAAGAGAGAAGAAGAAAGCAAACATAAGAAACRTMGTTGATGACTTTGTAGGAGTGTAGAACACTAGAAATCATCATCATCACCATCATCATCATCATCATCATCATCATCACACTCCTCGTACTCATCCTTCATTACTAGACATTTCTGAAATTGCAAATAAAATCAATTAAAACAATGTCTAAACTATAAATTAATTGTATAACTAATTTTATAATTGAAGTTAGTAAATTGTAAATTTGTAACATAATATACAATTGACAGTAGCAAACTAGCAATTAGTTGACAGTAGCAATTAGTTGACACTTGACAGTAGCAACTAGCAAGTAGCATAATCACAGTAGCAAGTAGCATAATCACAGTTCTGTCTCTTATACACATCTAGATGTGTATAAGAGACAGATATTATTGAATTCAAATAGATATAAAGAGACATTGTTAATGCTACGCTACCGCAAAAGACTAAAACATATTAAAAATAAAAGAGAGAAGAAGAAAGCAAACATAAGAAACTTGGTTGATGACTTTGTAGGAGTGTAGAACACTAGAAATCATCATCATCACCATCATCATCATCATCATCATCATCACACTCCTCGTACTCATCCTTCATTCTGTCTCTTATACACATCTAGATGTGTATAAGAGACAGGAAGAGGAGTGACCGGATTGGTGGACGGTGGTGGAGGCCGGTGGTGGTGGGCCGGTAGTTGCTGATGAAGGGAGTGAGGAGTGATGAAGATGAAGAAAAGTGATGATGAAGGCAGACTGTCGAAGTGTCGAGCAAAGCAGACTAGGGCAAAGCAAATGGAAAATAAAAGTGGCAAAAAAAAACAAGTATTTTGAAATAAAGCAAATGTAACCGTTGGATTACAAGTTATATTGCAAGTTGGAGCCAGCTGGCCCAGARTAAAAAGCCCATCAGTATTTTTTTTAATTTAAAAAGTGATTAAAACAGCAAAAGCAAGCATCAGAGCTTTTTAGCTATGAGGCGCCGCCTCACAACGCCTCACGCCTCAGGCGCCCAGCCTTGCGCTTTCTGGGATCGCCACGCTTTGGGCTAATGAGGCGTTTTCCCTAGCGCCTCTCTGCGCCTCACGCCTAGGCGCGCCTCAGGCGCGCTTTTTAAAACCAAGGTGCTAGGTTGTGACTAGTGAAGGTGGTGGAGCGTAGAGAGATGGGGGTGGTGATCTTGAGGTTAGAGAAAATTGGTGGCACGTGAAAATGGTTGATGTGTGACTTGTGCGAAGATAGGTGTAATAGACCAAGATGGTCATGYTAAGAATGGCGGTCAAAGCGAAGCACCCTTACAGGTTCACACAAGAAAGAAGAAGGGAATCCTCAAAAGCAACGTGGTCAACTTACCAAATCATGTTACCAATGAAGATACTGCCAAAGTGTTGAAGACCAACGCTACAAGGAACATGATTAATCAAGGAAGTGGCAATTAGACAACCTTACTTTCTAAGCATGGGTGTTCTATTTAGGAAAGTTGACTTTTGTATTATGTGTCATGAAATCTATTTAGCTGAGTTAGAATGAGGGAGAAAGTATCCAGAAATTTGTAAGTCAGAGAGTGATGGTCTAAAACCATTTTGGAGATTCATATCCTCAAGATATGCCTATCTTTGTATTATTTTCCAATCAGGCAATGCAATTCCCTTTCTTTTCAATTATTCAGTAAATTATTTGTGCTTGTTTACATCAATAATTCAGTACAAATACATCAGAAAACTTCCTATTAGTATTAATTACATCATTAAGCTTATTYAAATTACAGCAGTAGGCTTCAGTTCATTACAATAGGTTTGTAACGGAGGATGGTTTAATTAATGGATGGGTTTAGTTGTTTAATTGTGTGAATCAATTTTAGTGAAGTGTGAGTTACGCATGATAACTATTTTAATAATAAGGGTATTTATGTTATTTTATTTATAAAAAAGGAAAGAAGTAGAAGCATAGCAAGTAATAAGAATTTTCCTTAAATGGGAATTGGGAAGTGTAGCAAGAAAAAAAAAGTAGGAAGTATTATTTGCGTGGCAAGCCAAAAGCCAGCTTTTAAGCCAATAACCAAATTTTTTTTAGATGTTTGACTAATTTTACAAGCCACAAGGGAGTTTTGATTTTTTGTTTTTGTTGTTTTGTCAATTAGATCAGTATTCTGAGATGACGGCAGGGTCTTTTATGGCTACATGCCTACATTCATCTATGAGATGGGATTTTGATTTCACCTATTTTCTGCAGAGCTTAGATGAAATACAATCGTACATTCTCGTTGAGAGGTCCATGGATCAGAAGAATGTTGTTGACGGAGTCAATCAAGATTTTGTAAATGAGGTCTGTAGTTCTTCTATTTCTTTTATTGAATAAATATATTATGCTTATTTTTATTAATTTATGCATTGGGTAGTCTCCCCAGCTGCTCTTAGAAAGTTAGAATATGGACTCGAGCCTAGCTCTTTCGTAGAGCAGATGCTATAAGTATTAAGTATATTTTTATTTATATATATATATATATATATATATATATATATATATATATTATATAATATAATATATATATATATATATATATATATATATATATATATATATATATATATATATAATAATAATATTATATATTATATATATATATATATATAGAAAAAACGAGGATGGGAGTGGAATCCACGTATAGTTGTATTATAGGTGAGTAATCTGTCACATAACTTATATATCTTGAGACCAAAATTAAGTTTTGATGCTATATCATCAACTTCATTCTTTATTCAGTTTTTCTAGTATAAATATGATTTAGTAGTTATCATGGGCTCTAAAGAACTATTCCGTATTACTAATTTTTTGATAGGGTGTATTTAGGATATTATTTGTAATAGATATTGCCACAATCCCAATAATATATCAAGATTGTTCTCAGCAAGATTTTTAATTATCCTAGGCTGAGGCTGTCATAATCACTTTGATGAACTTGCAATTTATATTTGCACTTCTCTTTTGTTGGGTGTTTCACCATCTGCCTTTGAGGTTCGAAATCATATTGTTTTATGGAGTTGACACTTCTTAGGAGAATGCCTCAAAGTTCTGTATAATAGCTGATGCAAGTTGTTGGTTTGGCAAGTTTCAAATTGTCATGCATGACCTTTATAGTTAGAATAAAGGTGTAGAACATTTTAGCTGACTACCTTCTCTTACTGGTGTCTGTTCTGAAGATAGTGCTACATTATTACACTGAAAGGCAATGCTTGCTCAAATGTGCTCGCCAGATGATTATACATGCACGTGAGTTTACTATCCTTTTTTTTGGAAATCTTATTATTTCATAAATTGTTTTGTTTTGGCTCTCAAGCTTGGTACTTGGTTTTGCTTACATTATCAAAATGATTAGAGTAAGCGAAACAAAGTCTCAAAATAAGTCAATTTGGTTAGTATTAATTTTGGATCTTTGTTCAGTGAATATTGGA
This sequence comes from Bassia scoparia, assembly GCA_008642245.1. NCBI lineage: Eukaryota > Viridiplantae > Streptophyta > Magnoliopsida > Caryophyllales > Amaranthaceae > Bassia > Bassia scoparia. The sequence goes on along the minus strand of SNQN01001194.1, from coordinate 45,791 downwards.
TCAGCTGCTGGAGAAGAAAAAGCATTTTGGCAAGAGGTGTCCAAGCTTATATCTGATGGCATTGAGGGCAAGTTGATATCTATTCTAGACAGACAATTATCGTCTTCGTATCCTGAGCACATGGTTAGTTCTGGCATGATAGTTAAATTGTTACTTTGCTCAATTTCTATTGATATTCTTTCCACATTTTTTGGGTTCTTTCTGGTACAAATAGGTTCTCTTCTCACAGTAACTTGATTATTTGAGTTCTACAGTTATCTTTTATTTTCCGAACATAATATGCTTCCTCTTCATGTCTACATTGACTATTTGACTCGTGAGTGATCAAGCTTAGTTATAGTTGGCACCATAGTCAGTATAGTGTCTTGTTTGGCTGCACTTGTTGTTTTCTCTAATGTGAAGAATTCTGCACATGACTCTGCCTGTCGCCTGAAAGGACCATCTCTACTACACTTTGATTATGAATGGTCCTAGTAAATTTACCATTTGATACTTTTGTATTTGTAATCTGCCTTAGCTAGTACTAAAATAGATTTTTGGATTCCTATGAGAAGATAGGTTCATAAAGAGTAAGGACTTGTTCCTACTGTTAGCAAATAGTGAAGAATTTTGAATTTTGAAAATGTTTCATGCTAGAGAAGCAAGTGTTACTAGCTGAGCATAACTGTATAATTGAAAATTAATGCCTTATTGATTTTCTACAGAAATTCTTTTATTGGAAAATATATGCTTATTTRCAAGCATTACAATTTACATGATCTATTATATGACCTAACAAGTAATAATTAAATGTGATTCACTCTGTTAGGTTGTCACCTACATGGGTATTTAGTTTGATATAATTGTGCTTCTTATATGTTTCATTTGTTGATAGTTTTATTTTCTTGGTTTTTTTTTGACATGGTTTGCTTTAGTTGTGGTTCTAATATATTACTACTATATACTAAAATAAAGTATACTTACATCATCCCGTACACGAGATATGAATTCATGCATTTGATGACATCATAAATAGATCTAGTCTAGATAATGAAAATTGTATAAAAATATAATTATCTTATATTTATCTAAAAAATTATATTAAATCTAAAAAAATACGACATAATGATTATATTTATTCGAGATAACAACTATCTCCTACTGTACTATTGTATCTTTAAATCTTACCCTGTATTTCATGTCATATTATTAAAGCATATAATAATTATATTTATCTAAAATTAAATTAAATTAATGTGTTATCCTATGCTATCTAAATATTAAGATTTTTTTTTCCATTTTATACTAAATGTTTGACAATTTTTTTTAAAAAAAATTCACAAAATAATTTTGTTAAACCCATGCATCACACGGGAACTAAACTCCGTTATTAATCTATTTACTGTTTATAATTAAAAAGGATGCTCATGTACAATGTCAATCTTTTACTTTTGTTCCTACTAGAAGTATCGTTGAGACTGGTGTTTTTTCAAAAAACTAGTTTCAAATCAATGCTCATTGTTTGTGAAAGTAGTGAAAGATCTATGCATGTTTAGTTGTTCAACCTGCATGTTGTGGTGTTACTAAATACTTAGGATCTTTTGGTCTGTTTAGTTAGCAAGCTTGTATTGTTAATATCAATGTAAATTGTGATGATGGTTTGGACATGATGAGCATTTTCCAGCAGTGCATATGCTTCTGCAGCTATGTTGCAGTTTTTGTCAGCGTTAAAGTAGTCATACTTTTATGAACTGTCTGTAAATATTATTTTCTTTCCTCCTATTGGTCCAGATGGATGTAAGGGTATATAAACTGGTTGTTTTAAGACTCAGCTTATATGTGTTGTTGACTGTTATATTGACGAACTGTTTGCTTGGCTTAAGAAAGAAACTGTGCTTGGTAATTCAGGGCATGGGCTAATGCAGTCATGATTTCCAGTTCCAACTTTAAGTTGGGATGGCTTTAATGTTCCTCATAAATTATGGCCCATTTTTTAACCTTTTGCATTGGATGTGGTAGTGTAAAAACCTTTGGGACGCATTTCACTAACTGAACAAAACTGAAGTGTGCAAACATTTATGAATTTGTTTACGCATGATTGCATGAATAGGCAACTGTAATATCCTGCTGTTGTACTTCATATTGATTAGATTTCAAATATGGTTTTTTTTTTTTTTAAATTTGTGTAGAAGTAAATACAAATCAGGTGTTTTCCATGGTATACTATTTGATCTGTGTAAACTATCATTTCTCTGTTTTCTAGGCAATGAGATATGTAACACTCTTAATCATTAAAACACAACTTTTAGTAACTGTGATTTGTTTATTTCTCTCTTTCAAAAAATTAACCTTCCTGCTAATCATAGGAATTCTTATAAAAACACAATTGTTAGATATCGTAGTTCCCATAGTGGTAGAATACTTGTGTTCCTATTGTCAACAAGTGACTAAGCAAGTCCATTATTCTATCACTAAGTTTTCATTGTCTAAAGTTAGCTTTTAAAACTAAATCAGAACAGAGCACRGGCTAATGTTGTCCTTTGCCTCATTCTGATACTAGAGACTGTCCCCTGTTGCCTATCTGGAAAAAAATTGCCGGGTGTGGTGTACGACTGTACAGTTACCATGGGAAAAAATTGGCRGAGGTGGTTTGTGGTTGATTGCTTGCTGTTAACTTTAGATTAGGATTAAATTTATTTTGGATTATTGCAGCACCATGGGATTGGAAAGTATTTTTCAAATGTGAATTTACTGATTTCTTTTCTTTTCTTTTTCTTGGATTAATTATTTTTGGGCTAGCATTTCATTTCTCTTATTTGTTTTCTATGCAATGACATCTAGGATGTTGATTATTTCATTTTGTGGGCTGAAGAGATGCTGATTGAAGATAATTTGGTCTTGGACATTCTATTTCTTGTATATTATGAGTCATTCTCTACTTGCAGTTCTTCAAAATGGAAGGAATTATGCCTGCTGTATAAGGTAATACTTATATTGGTAATTCGGTTAGTGCTCTGTATAATGTGGATTGTGTGCTGCCACTTTCTCACTTGCTAAAGATTTGCACTTCAGGATATGACAGCTGGTTCTTCGAATTTTGCTAAGCTTGAGGTGTCTGCTGAGGCTTGTAAATATTGTTATCGTGCTAAAGTTCAGCTGCTATTGATTCTTATAGAGACCTTAGACTTCGAGAGCCTTCTACAAATGATTCATGACGATATTCCGTTTAGGCAAGTCTTTAATGTTATAATTGATATGATTGCAAATACTCAATGTGGTATACAGGTATTACCTCCTGCTTTAAAAATAATAGAACACCTGTCTTTTGTACTTCCTCCGTTTTTAAATACTTACAACAAAGGAATTTTTTATATCTCACAAAATTTCCCCCTTTATTTCAAGTATTTATAAACAGAGGAAGTAATTTAAATTGCCCTTACAAAGCTTTTAGTGCTAGTTATTCATGAGGGATTACTCTGTGCAAATTTCTGCAATGGCCCTGAGCATGTTTCCTTGATTCTCTATGGGATTCCTTTCTCTCTCTGGAATTGCCAGTTCTTTTGTTTTGGGTACATGTTGTCCTGTCCTGCATAGCTTTGCATCAATTATAAGTCTTTTCCTCAATGCTTCCGGATATGGGAAGAGAAAAACACACTAAGAAAGTTTGTGGAGTGAGATGTATTGGTGTCATAAGCAAAGTAATATATCATATGAACAAAGTTCTAGTGCTTTAAATGGTTGGGTCAGATTCTCATATGTAACTAGAACAACCTGTTTCCCTCACTGATAAAGGGGAGAAATCAACTAAAGAAAGACACTCTCCTTTTTTTTTTTTTTACTTCATATTAAGGTTGTGTAATTAGTCGAGGTTCTTTTATAGTTTTATATATTTATTGGGAGGTTTTTCTATTTACTGGGTTATGCAATTTTCATAATGTGAAAATTATAACCAATTTTGGTATGAGTCCCCAAATCAAAGCCTTATTCCCACAAGTGGGYTCGGTTAACATGAACCAAAAATGATTATTCTGGGAAGTCATCCCTTAACTTGCTTGCAATATCCGCAACATCAACTTTCCTACGAACATCCTCATTTTTGATTCTATCCCATAGAGCATTTCTGCACTCTAGGAATCCATCTGTTTTATATCTTTTCTAACTCCTTCCCACTAATTTAGGAATGAGTGAAAACTATCCTTCTTTTTTGGTCGTGTAGGGTTCCACACTGAATCTRGGGGAATTTGGGGAAACAAGTTATTGCTTTTTAGGAAGACGTAGACTTTGATCATGGTGTTGCATCATTGTGGAAGAAGAACTACTTTGAGTTAAGGAATGTGTCTACTAGGTCAAAGGTATACAACCAGTATAGGACGATGCCATCGGTAGGGTTTGGCCAGTTTCCAACAAATGTATCATTGTCTTGGAGCTAAATTGAGGCCAGATAGCCAGATGTATCTTTTTACTTCCTCCGTTTTCAATTTGTTGCCACAAATTGAGTTGCACAATCCCCAAAGCAAAATTTCAACAGTAACATTTTGGGAAATATTAATTGGAATAGTTCATTAATCACCCCCACTAATCTACTGATACCAGGAACAATTCATGCCCACAACATCTACCAGCACCACCACCACACGTCCACACCCAACCAAACAACCTACCACCACCATGCCATCTAGCACCTCCCCTGCCATTTGCCACAGCCACCATAGCAATCATTAACCACAACCAAAACTCCAAAAAAAATTAAAATCAATAAAACTATAAAAAAAACCCAACAAATTTAAAATCAATCGCACAAATTGATGGTGCATGGCCTGATTCTTGACCAAAATCATATCTTCATAAGATTAAATTGAATAAAAGAAGAAAAAAATGTGGAGATGTGGCGGTGATGGAGAGAATGAGGTGACGATGATGGAGAGTAAATGAGGTGATGGAGAGAGAATGAGGTGGCAGTGATGGAGACAACGGTGGTGGCAGTGATGGAGAGAATGTGGCGGCGACATAGTGCGAATGACGATTGCAGCGGCGACGAGAATGCGGTGGCAGTAGGTTAGAGAATGATGGTGGTGGTGTTGATGGAGTGTGGAGAGAGGAGAGAGAAAGAGGATGGTTGTGGTGGTAGATAGAGGATAGAGAAAGAGGGGTGGTGGTGTTGAAGGAGAGAGAAAGGGGTTGGTGATGAATGATGTTAAATTGTTATTGTTATATGTAGATTAGATTAATTATTAGATATTATTCTATTATGAAAAATGATTTAAGTTAGTAATTGAGGGTAAAATTGTAATTTTACAATAAAACATACCTAAAATAGAAAAAAAAGACTTTGTTGCAAGTATTTAGAAATTTCCTAAAATGGAAACTGTTGCATGTAATTGAAAACGGAGGAAGTATTAAAATGTGCCCTATTTCCTTTAAAAATTGAATAAACTGTATTGCTGATGAAATATGGAATCAGAAGATTTCTGCTCATTTTTCTCTTTATATAGAGTATGCTTTTGGAACTTGATCTGCATTGGACTCTCTCCTGCACACTTGTATAGTTATATGTTGAAATATGTCTGATGTGTGATGTATCTGAAGGCTACTCTTTTTATTGGCAATGTTAWAAGGTATTAAGATCGAGATGCTTTACTGACTGTAGCTCCTTTTGGTTTGTTATTTTGTGCTTTTACTATCTAGCAGGGACAGCTCTTGTGTGTTCTCTACAAGTGATATTCTCGAGATGGAATCTGTAATTTCCAGTTTTGACATCTATGAGTCCAAAGAAGTTGGCCCCTTGATTCTTGGCTGGGCTGTTTTTCTTTGCCTGAGAATATCTCTTCCTAATAAAGAAGACCATAATGAACTAATGGCAAGTTTATCTTAGAACTTTTGAAGATTAATTTGTCTCACATCCATGTGTTTAATGACTTTTTCATGATTTCTGCAGGAAATTGACCATGTAGGGTATGTTCGTCAAGCTTTTGAGTCAGCTTCATTGAGCCTTTTTCTGGATATTCTTCGAAGTGATGTGTTGAAGGATTCAGATGTAAGTTCTATACTTCTATAGATATATAGTAGTACTCTTGTTATCTTGTATCAATATTCTTTAGTTGGAACATATTTTCCTCTGAAGCTTCGAAGTAGTTACAATGTTACAATCTATTACTAATAACTAAAGCAGAAATCGTTATGGACAAGTGGCGGCTTCTCATTAATTTTTTTCCCTCCAAAATTCTTTCATCTAAAAACTTCCCATGAAGACCCGACCCATGTCATTCTCTCAACCTAATAATTTCCTTGCTACATCAACATCTTATACGGAGTAATATGGAGCTTTTAACAACTTTTTAAAATTCATTAAAAAATCTGACAATTTAAAATAATCAAGACTTTAAATTAATAGAGTAATTTACGTTGATTGAGATAAAAAAATTAAAAGAAATTATCCTAGAATATAAACAAGTTTTTCAATAGTCCATATCATAATGCTAGAGCAAATACAGAGTAATATTATTTACGCTTACTAAAAAATTTGTATCATGTCATATGTCATATAAAAATTATATGAGAAGGATTCGATGAGTATATTAGCCGTTAACAATATTGATATAATTATGTGATACTACATAGCTTTCAAAATCAAAATTTATTATGATATTAAAATATCACAAGGTGTAATATCAAGAACTCGAAAATATTATTTTATATCTGTCTCTTATACACATCTAGATGTGTATAAGAGACAGATGTTATATTGTAATTGTTATATGTAGATTAAATTAATTAGATATTAATCTATTATG
>SNQN01001194.1:15940-39001 GCA_008642245.1 Bassia scoparia | reverse complement strand
TATATATATATATAAAATTCTCACGCATATTAAATTGCAATTTAATATCATCACTTATAACATAAAGCTCTTGTGAATTTTTTTAGTAAATATCCTACATTGCGCGGGTTTTGGACAATTATTACCTTATACTCCCTCCGTTATTAGATAAATTAACTTTGGGAATAAGCTTAAGTATGGTTAAGTGTGTGAAAAGACTCTTTTACCCTTATTAAAAAACAATCACCATCAATCCATCATCATCCTCAATCATCACCCCAATCACCCCTCACCGTCAACCTTCGACCCCCTCTACCCAGCCGCCACCCCCCGGCCCACCACATGCATCCCACCACACCCAACCGCCACCAACCCAAACCAGCCCATCGACCACTCGAAGCCATCAACCCTAACCCACCCAGCGAAACCACCAATTCGAAACAACTGCCCACCATGCACCAATTCGAAGCCACGACTTAGATCTACAAACCCTAATCCCCAAATTCTTTTATGTGATCTACAAACAACTCGAAGCCACAAACCAATTCGAAGCAGTAGTGGTGGGTGGTGGGTGAGGTCGCGAAGCCACAAACCAACTCGAAACCAATTCGTTGCTGCTGTTGGTGGGTCGCGAAGCCACAAACCAATTCGTTGCTACTGTTGGTGGATCGCGAAGCCAAACCAACTCAAAACCAATTCGTTGCTGCTGTAGGTGGGTCGCGACGACGAGGGGTGGCTGTGAGGGGTAGTGGCTGGTTGGGACGGTGAGGGGCAATTGTGGGTCGCGGCGGTCAAGTGCAGTGATGAGCAACAYTGGTGGTGGAAGAAGGAAATTGAGGAGAGAGGAGTTAGGGTTAGGAAGAGAGAGAACAAGATGAAGTGATTTGGGGGTGAATTAGGATTTTAATTGTAGTGGGTAGGGGAATTAGTGAATGTGTTTGGGTAATTAAATGGGAGTAATTGGGGATATTATTAATGATTAGGTGTTGTTTAGAGATATTAGTAAGGGTAAAATGGTAACTTTCCAACTAAAAAATAACCAAATATGGAAAGAGGTACAAGTGTTGCCAGAGTTACGTTACGGACGAAAAATAGCAAAAGTTGCAAGAATTGCGAGACGGAGAACTATATAAACTTTCTCGACAAATATTAATTCGAAAGTTTAATTCACTCTTTTTAGGGTTTTATAAATAAATTTTGTAAATACCGTGCATTGCTCGGGCCTAAACTAGTATTTAGCTMATGGGTTCTTATGGAATCTTATCTCCTCTAACCATATGGGTCTTCCTTCTATGTATCTATACCAACTTGGGCTCCTAAAATATTGTTGCAATTAGAAAGTAAGAGAGGAAGTATATGTTTATTTTAATTTTTATCGTTAATTATTTTCATAAAAACCAAATCAGCAAGTGTGCAGAGACTTTGCTTATGATCCGAAGTCCTTGCAGGAATGTCCCATTTTCATTGTATCCTAATGGTCTTTTATTGTAATCTTGCTTCAGGGACCTGTTGCTGGATATCGGAGTATATTGAGGACATTCATCTCCGCATTTATTGCATCTTATGAAATTAATACCCAGGTAATTGTTCTTTAAAGYATTAAGGTATGGGGGCAATACTTACTGAAAGAAATGAGTCATTTGTCTCAGCTTCATCAAATGTTTATATTTGTTTTTGCAGCTGGAAGATGATACCTTCAGACTGATATTAACTATCTTATGCGATATCTACAGAGGAGAGGTTCAAGTCCTGCTTAACTTGGCTACTAATGTGCATTTAATGCTTTGTACACCTGTCTTATTGCGTAYTACTTACTAGGAGCATTTGTTCTTAGGAGCCATGTTTTTWAAAAAAATAAAAATAATGAAAAGATATCACGGTATTTATTTTTAATTACAACATTGAAGCTTGGGTCGGGAATTCAGGATTATAGAAATAAGGAGATAGAAAAATAATGCAAACATTTCTCATGTGTAGAATAGAGTTGGGTTAGACGAGATTATTTTAGAAAATTATAGTGTAAATGTAGTTGAGAAAGATTATATTAGAAAATTATACACAATATAATTTACTCAACCTATTCCTTAATGATTGTTACACTTTAGATTTTGATATCAAGGTGGGAAAGGATAGTGAATTTAATTGTGGGGTTTGTGTCAGATAGAGCAGTTAAAGTACCGTGTGGAATCCTTGACACTTTGTCATAGATAAACTACTTAGACCATTTATTTAGGCCAAAAATATGGAAATTTAAAAAAAAAAAAAAAAACAAAGTGGGACATTTGGACAGATTCCCATGTCAGACATGGGTACTTGAGTCCGAGTAACATAATATGTAATTACATATGTATATTTGGGTTTAACTAAGGACACTAAGGTATATAGGTCCTAGGGTCCTACTTCATTATTTTTTTATTGCATAATTTGGATTTTTCACTTGCTGATACATAATTTTGGCTCTTACTTGTGTAATTGTGATTATTATGCAAATGAGGTACTTAAAAAAGTACAGATTGAGCCGAATCAATTATGATCCCAAATGAATCGTTTGTGTCAAATTGTGTTCAATGAATAGAGAAAAAGTTATGTTTGGAGTAAAAAAGAACTGAGGTAGTTTTATGTACTATTATAGAAGTGTTAGATTTATATGTATTGTTCCAAAAACCTTAACCTTAATGGGATTTATCATTTATGGGGTGTGAGTAACTTGATAATTTCTCAGCTAGAATCAGTATGCTTTTCTTAAAGTTGATGGTAGCAAATGTGTAGACTAACCTTTCTAACCTCAATATTAGTATAGGCCATATAATGTATTGTTGTTATAAAATGTTGCAGGAGTCACTTTGTATTCAATTCTGGGACAAGCGAAGCATAGTTGATGGTCCTATCCGTAGTCTGCTATGCAATTTGGAGGGTGAATTTCCTTACAGAACCATTGAGCTGAGCCGCTTTCTATCAGCACTCTCTGAAGGGTGCTGGCCTGCAGAGTGTGTGTGAGTAGTTTTTTTTTTCTTTTTTAATTATTATTTTACATGGTTCTGTTTAATTATTTTTATTTATCTATTGTTTTTTTTAGGCAGCTTTAATTTATTAGTTTTTTGATATACTCTTTTTGTTTCAGTCGTGTATTTATATGTTCTTTTATGTTTTGGTGGCCTTAATGGCCAAGCTTTGTCCATAAGTCGTTATAATATTGGTCCCTCACATGTTTCGTAATTAAATTTCTCAAAGATTAAGGAAAGTCAAAGCTGATGAACTAAAAGAGGAATCTTTGCATATTCCTGCATTCAGAAGATGTAGAGACAACGTAGACTAATTTGAATTATATTTCATCATGCATAATAATGAATCACTTAAAAAGGAGGGATTAGTGTAATTAATGTCAACATAATGTTAAGAAATTACTTCTGGTGATCAATCTAGCAACATTATGTTCGCACTGTAATTCAATCTACCCACATCAAGTGATGAACACATTTTGCTGATCTTTGACTTGTTAAAGATAAGGAGAATTTGCCACAAACGACCTTTTATAATGGCCATGTTACCAAAAACAACTTAGTAACTTATTTCTATTTTCTTTGGCACCTTACAACCTTAAGGCAATTTAATTTTTTTGAAAAAATCTTTTGCCGAAAAAATTCTTAGTTTAAATTCTGACTAAGCTTTTCCTTGCATTGATCGGTCCTGTGCTTTTATCTAAAAATGTTTGCTTAAAGGTTGTAATTGACCAGAAGTGATTGCCTATAGAGAGGATTTCTCCCCTCCAAAAAGGAGACTTCAAGTTAGTCCATAACTCAGATGCTGTTAATGTATATGCTAAAAAAGTACTCTTCCATTATTTGTGATATATGGTCTCTCATTCTAAGCTCTCACTTATATAATCATCTGATCCTTTCAACAGGTATAATTTCATGGACAAATCTGTCGGTATATCATCATTGCTTGAGATTGATKATAATTTATTAGTTGGTGGGGCATCTCAGGTAATTGAGACCCAACTGCCGGTACAAGTTCCTACTGTTGAAGGCCTGGTGATTCCAAGTAAAACACTTGGACGTGTTTTAAGGATGATTGATTCCAAAACTGCTGTTGTGCGCTGGGAGGTAACCAATCGACATTTTCTCCTTTTGCTTCTTGTTTGTTCTATTTTGTCCTATAGCAATAGATGTAAATTGTGACCCATAAAATTCAGATTCTTTCACTTGTTAAAGGAAAAATAATTATCACATATTTCTTTCTAACTTTTCCCCATCATGCTTTAAGAAATTTTCCCGTCCCTTCCAAAAACAGAACCCTATTATTGTCATTTTTTTTGCCACAAAGCACACAAACCACCGTTATGAAATAATTTTGTCTTCCAAGACCTAAAGTCATCATGATTGCCGTTGCTATTGCCATTATTGTAGTTGTTGTTGTTGTTATTTCTTATTATTATAACGGTTTTTCTAACATATGCCCAAGGCACATGTTAACACAACAAATTCGTTATTAAAAATTTGACTATGATAAATTTTAAAAGTGAATATAATTGATTGTCTTTTTTAATATAAACAATATCACTTATGATTTATTTTGTTTACAAAATTATGGGGCTCAAATTCGAAAAATATGGTAACAATGAAAATTATTACTTCCTTCGTTCCGATTTAGTGGCTACACTTGGGGTGTGCGCGGACTCTTAGGCAAATTTTGGGGAAGAAAGAGATAGAGAGAAAAAAAAGGGTCCATGTGAAAGGAGAGAGATAGAGATGGTGTTTTACCCCAAAAGGAAGCGTAGCTAGTAAATTGAAACATTCTTAAATAGAAAGCGTAGCTAGTAATTCGAAATGGAGGAAGTAGATAAGATTTGTGCAATTGAAAATAAATAATACTTTTAATTTTCTAATATCCACCAAAAATAAATTTTAAATGACAAGTTTGTTGCGTTAACTTGTGTCATCGGGCATACGTTAGAAAAACTGTTACTATAATTAGTATACTTGCCAACTTTGAATGCTCTGTGGGTCTATGCTGGATTGTTCAATTTTTATCTGAAAATCTTTTTTGTGGCTTTGACGAATGTGTATCATTTTCTTACAGTACAAGCAATCTGGGATGGTTGTCTTACTTCTGCGATTAGCTCAAGTGATGGATTTGGATAGCAATGAAGAGGTTCTTGTAGTCCTTGATCTTTTTAACCGAGTTGTGTCCTTCAACACGGTAAACATCTATATATTTGATATTTACGTTGCCATATTGATAATAAAGGTTTGACCTTGTATATTCTGAGGGGTTATTGTTGGTGGAAGTCTTAATTCAAACACTAATCTTTATTTTAATGTCACTCTGTTAATTTAAAGTCGTCTATGATGTTGTGGACTCTTGTAGTGGCAAACTTAATGGATATTTATGTTGTTGTAAAGGACTCAAGACATATTTTTATAACAGTTTCACTAGAAATGTAAGTCTAATACTAAGGGTTTGTACTCATATTGTCATCATTGATGACATGGTTCGACTGCTCTGTGTTAGGTACTCTTTTTTGGGGTATTTTAGTAGCCTATGGACCAGATAGTCAAATTACTTCCYTTATTCTTCTGCAATCTCACTCCAGTTCCTCTGCAAGTCTACTGTCTGAGGTGGCAATGTGGTATTGGATGGAAGGATTTTTTTTTATAAAAAATAAAAGTCGTACTGGTAATTTTAATAATTATTATCAGCATTCTGCCCTTACACCTACAATTTCAAAGAGGGTTTTGCTTAAGGAGATAGACTTGATAGAGTAAAGACAAATCTAATTGGTAACATTTCATTGCAGTGTGCAGTAGGAATTCTTGGCACTATATTTGGACCCTTGTGACAATTATTTAGGCTTTAAATTTCCTGAGCATAGGAGCATGAACCAAGCTTAAATTTAATTTCTAAGTTACCCTATTTCTGCAATGATCTCTCTCACACTGTGCAATGTTAKCAATTTTGTAGGCTGTTTGTTTTTCTATGATGAATATTGGCAAGTCACTTCGTCTTCATACAAATTATGGTGATGCCCAGATAGAGAGTGATATATGGTACTGTTAAGTTCTTGATTTCATATTCTTGCTATTACTTTTTCCTTGTGATGGCCATAAATTCTTTGTAATTTTCCTTYACAATATTCTTTTACATTACAGGATTGACATGGTTGAGGTTGTGTGCAATCTTGTCAGGAATCTGTCACCTCATAGTAATAGTGTCTTAGCCATGTCCATGTGTGTCAATATTCTGGCAAAAATGATGAAGTGGTAATTTCTCAGTCGTGCTTTGCGTTTGACTTAGTGTTGCAATTCTCTTCTTTCTGAAGATTTATGTGAGGCTTGTTCACAATGGTTTTTTGTGGATTACAGAAGTGTTCGCACTTAATTGTATGCCTTTTGTGTAAGACTTTAACTTTCAATTTATTTTCCCGTTAAAATAGTTCGCCATCGCAAGTGAGTGCTGTTGTTATGAAGATGAACATTTTTGATTTGTCCATGAAGTCAAGTATATATGGCGATCAGAACAATGGTATKTCAAGGTTGGTGATTTTCTTTTTGCTAACTTAACTTTCTAAACTACAAGTGCAACACATGTGCAGGCTTGTTAGTTCCTTTAGAGAAATAACAGGATTGAGTAGAAGCTTGTATATTGTGTAGAAGCTTGTATATTGTGTAGAAGCTTAGGTTTAATAAAGAATTGTACATGCTGACCAATCTAATTTAATTAAGGACAAGGCTATATCTATTTGGCGTTCATGCTGTACAATCCTAAAAAGTAGTGGATATTATTGTTTATTTGGCTTATCTTGTTCTGGTAAATGTGAGCTTTAATGTTAGCTCTTTTTATACAGTGGCTCATGGTTACTTTCTGGAAGACTTGCCAAATTGCTTTTGATTGATTGTGAGCACAATTGTGGCTGTCCCTTGACTATTTCAGGTAAAAATTGTGTTTGTCCTGGATGCAGCCTGTCATCAGCTACTTGCTTTTTTTCTGTTGAGAATCAATATATTTCCTTAGACCTCAGATCAAAAATTTCCTAGTCTTCAAGAGTGCTTATAGTTCTTGCTTCTTTGTTAATAACAGGATTATTGTTGCAGTGAATTATTCTCCTGTACTGACTAAGTGACTAAGAACCTTTTGGTCCGTTGCCTTTTCATTTCACATTTCCGATTTCTTCCTGCCTTAACTCTTGACTCCCTCCACAGAAATCTTACAGAATCAACGTTGTTTTTGACCTATTGCTTCTTCTGTGCTGCTGAATACTGTTTTAATTATAAACCCTTGTAGATAATATGAAAACAATATTTTCTTTCATGATGTCCCATATATCTGTCTTATTTCTCCTCTACGTTATTCTCTACTTTCACTCTATTTTGTGTGTTGTTGACATAACCTAAGGGACATGTAGTACTTAATGAATTTTCATTACACATTAATTTTGCCACATGTATTTTTCTATTGTTTTCTCTAAAGTGCTATCAACCAACCCAAATTACGCAATTATTAGCATTATAAATTGCACAAATATATAGTGCTATGTTGAAGTAGCATTTCAAGATGCCRTCGATAAGATTTAATGCATCATTCTTATTTGTCTGGCCTTACAGTTCTGGAATTCACTGAGCAGTTTCTTGAAGCTGGAGTAGAAAATGATTTTGTCCATGCTCTCATCATATTCTGTCTTCAGTATGTCTTTGTTAATCACGAGTATTGGAAATATAAGATGAAACAAGATCGATGGAATGTGACACTCAAAGTATGTACAGTTTTTCACTCTCCCTCTCTTTCATACACTTGTCTTTCTGTGTTTCTTTTCTTTCTTTCTCTTTACTGCGTTTTTTGGAAGTGCTAAGAAGGTGTTAAGTTCTTGCCGACTAATGTTTAGTAGTTGTCAATATTGGTGATGTTTAGATTATAGCTGAATTAATCTAATTATTTGGTCTGACATTTTCCTTCTCAACACTCAATATATGACTAACAATTTCCCATAAAGAATACTCACAGTTTTAGAATTTGACTTGCTATTATAAGGTGAATTATAGAAATTGTGGTGGTCCCATGGTGGTGCACGTGCTAAACCAAAAATAATACAAATGTTTTCTAYTGTGTTTAGGGATCATAAAATTGATAGTGCTTCAGTGGTTTTGCAGCATGTTGCGCTTACCGAAGGTTAAAGGTTTGAGTAGCTTTGCAAGCGAATTTATGGAATTTCATGCTAACATTGGTCGGCTTTATCTTGGCTATTTTGGGTTTAAGATTTCCCTTCAGTTCTCTTTATTTTTTGAAAAAAATATTTAACCTAAACTACAATCCTAAGTCCACCCTTATATACCCTAAATGCTACCCTCTGATTCTTTAGAATGTCATTTTGGGTCTTAGAGGGGTTCAAATGATGGCGCGATGAGGTTAGACGGAAAAGTTCTGGCCATGAGTGAATGCTTTAAATATCTTAGGTCAATCATCCAAAAGAACGGTGATGTAGACCAAGATGTGGCTCACAGGATTAAGGATTAAGTCAGGGTGGCATAAATGGAGAGCGGCCATGGGAATGTTGTGCGACCAAAGCATCCATTTAAAGTTGAAGGGAAAATTCTASAGGACTGCTATAAGACAAATATTGTTCTCTATGGCACAAAATGTTACGCGTCTAAGAAGGAGCACATTCAAAAGGTAGACATCATAGAGATGCGGATGCTGAGATGGTTGTGTGAAAACTCTATGGGATAGAGCCAGAAATGAAGTTATCCGTAGAAAAGTTGGTGTTGCGGATATTGCGAGCAAGTTAAAGGACCGCTTGCGTTAGTTTGGACATGTAAGTGCGATGAGTAGAAGAGTGGGATCACAAAGATTGCAAATGAGGTAAAGGGAGACAGAAAATGACTTGGTGGGAAGGAGTTTGAAAAGATATTAAGATGATGGATTTGCATGAGAATAGGCTCTCGCTCGTAGGGGTGGAGCGGTGGAGGAGGAAAATCTATGTCTTGGACTAATCACTTCTGGTTCATGTTAGCCGATGCATCTTAGGACTAAGGCTTTGATTGATTGATTGATTTGCTTTCGAAGAGTCCAAGAAGGATGGGTGTGTTTGTTTACTTTCCTGTGCAACATCCATAAAACAAAACTATGCTACTATTGCTAGATTGCTATCAATTTATGTCCTGGCAATTGTCAGGATTCATGAAATTCATGAACTTGTTTTCTTTTTCTGAGTCATCTACTTGTCCTGACAGAATAATGTCTCATCAACAATTGGTGTTAGTACATATCACAAATGTGAATGTATAGTAACAGATATATCTATAATTTGTATTTTGAAAGATCTTCCAGTGAAAACTGAGAAGTGAGAAACTGTAATAGACRGAGGTAGTCAAGGTCAAAGGTAGCTACATTCCCTCAACTACAGGCAACAATGAAGAAGCAGCCAAGAGTCTTGAAAGAAATGAAGACAAGTCAAATTAGAATCATGTGATCTTTAAGCATGGAAAGTCAGTAAATTACTTTTGGTATTTTGTGTATCCTTTTTAGGCAATTAATTTGGGAGTTGTAGTAGTATATATTGTAAGTGTTGTTAGATTAGAGGGTATCCAGAAAAATGAAATGAGTCTTTGGCTTTGGAGATTAGTAGCCTCAAGCTACCTTGGAGATTCATAACCTCAAGTTATGCTTATCATCCTTCTTGTAATTACAAGTCAATTAATCAAAAAAACTTCCTAYTTTCTCTTACTAATTCCAGAAAGTTGACAGCAAATTAGTAACACTATCTCGGTCTATCTCAGAAACTGAGAACTTGAGTGGGTATTTGAAGTATAAACTTTTCTGGAAAAGGAGTCTGTAAATGCTGTTGAGTCACATGGCAAACATGTTACCTGCAATTAGATACTAGGACGATGTTAGCTCCAGGGTCACATGGCAAACATGTTAGCTGCAATTAGATACTAGGAGTCTAGGACGATTAATGGCTTTATTTTGCTAATGACTACTTTGCTTTCCGTAAGTAATTTTTTTTTAAAAAAAAAAAAAAAAATTGCTCTCCGATTCTCTTTTATAACACCTTATTTCACTTATTGGCACAGGTTCTTGGAGTATTGAAGAGAAGTGTTATATCTATTCCTTACCTTACAAAGATTGGTGGGAATATCAGAGATATCATAGTTTCTGATTCTTCCATCCACAGCATGATATTTCGAATAATTTGTACAACTTCGCCAGTGTTAGAGGTATCAATTAATTTTGAAAATGGCTAATTCTTTCATTATTGTAGCTTAATTTCTTAACAATGAAGTTATTCAATGTGCCCTTCTATGCTCAGAAACTATACATCAGCAGACTTTACGATTGGAGGGAGATTGATGGATTGCTGCATGGAATAAGCTCTATGTTGGATGTTCTAGTCAGCATACTCTCCAATTTCTCACTGGTAGTTCTCCATTTGTTATGTACATCTCTGTTTTTAATACAATTAAGCTTAATGAATGCCAAACAGTTTCCTTTCCACCTGCACTCCTCACAAACCACAAAGGTGGAGAGTATAGCTTTCTGAAGCAAATTTCTAGGTTATGGAAGTATGTCTACGACTAGGCTTTTGTTTACCTTACCATTCTGCTGCGTACTTGCATTTAAGAGTATATGGGCTTCTTTGGTAGTTATTTATCTTTTGTATAGGTGGCCTTAGCTCATCAATTCTAATGCCCCTGATAATATAAATCAAAAATTTGTATAGGTGGCCTTAACTCATCAATTCAAATGCCCCTGATAATATAAATCTTTTGATCTGATTATGAATTTTGGTTACTCTAATATTATTAGAGTAATCCCTCACTAATGGCTCTTATTTGTTTATATTGTCAATTTGTTGCTATCTAATTTACTAACATATTTTTTACTTGCATGCATTTTCACCTATTGTTTTACAGGACGACTTCTCTGCTTTGCCAGTATTCCACCAAGCGCTTCTGTCAAGCTCTACGAAACCCATTCCTGTTTTTGAGGCCCTCACATCCCTAATCTCGTATTTCCGGAATCCTGTATGCTTTAAAATGAATCTRTTAATAGTTAAAGTTTTCTCTTTATCCCATATCCATGAACTCAGTGGATGAGGCTATCATGTTTTGTGTATCTGCTTCAGGCTATCCATATTGAATTTCTGGTATATTGATGTATGATCACGCAGAATAACTGTGCTGATTTTATTTCTTTATTTCATTTGCTTGTTGTTTTGCTGTGTYTGATTTGAACTTCCTGTTGTTTGTTCTTCTCTGATTACTTATATAGAAATCAAAAACCCATAGCCCAAGCTGCTTCTCGGTTGCCAAGTTGGTGCCTGTGCATGCACATGGAAAATTTAGAGTAAAATGTAATATGTAATACTCATACATGATATTGATTGTGTTTAATGCAATGTTTCAGTCTTCATTGAATTGCTTGTTTTGTGATGGTTAAATCTGAGGTATTAGACGGCCTGTTGTAGGTGGTTTTCTAACTTTTGATGATATCTCTTGTGATCCAATTCGGTTTTTACTATATTTTTTGTTATGTTGATCTTAATTAACTCCAATTCAGAATCAAGCATCATATATTATTCAACTTACTATACAGGCTATACAAGTTGGAGCTACTAGAGCACTTTCCAAGCTGTGCCAAGCTGCTGATTATTCACAACCTTATTTATCTGGAAATGCAAACTTTGGTCTGGGTAGTAAACAGGTTGAATTTCATATCCTAAACTTTATTGTTAGATAATACTGCATGTCACTTGTATCTAATGTAAGGGGAAACTTGTATTGTCCAGCGAAATTTACTGCTTATATGGCAAATTATCCATGTGGGAAGGATGTGGGTCAAAGTGTGATATGTTGGGCTAGATGTATTATCATTGAATGACAAGGATATAATAAATATTGAGCATTCTGAATTTTTCCTCTCAGGTTATTCAGCTTAGGCACTGCATTGAAAATGTCATCCGTGAACAGCCAGAAAAAAATGAAACCCTCTTCGTTGCTGTTATTGAGCTTCTTACTTCTGCAGCAAATCATCAGGTTTCTTATGCATCATTACCTCAGACTGTGAAAGTGTTATGAAATTATGTTACTAGTGTCAAACCTCTTCTTTTCCCACTTATCAGTGCTGCTGTGAACGATTCTGCTAATTGCACTTTAGAATATGCTGAATATGTGTTAAATTCTCCTTCCATCCCAAATTAAGTGCTACACTGGACCAAAAATCTTGCACTTAAGTTGGGACGGAGGGAATCTAAGTTTCATCACATGTCTTTATATACTGATATTTGATGCAACATAATCTGTCTTTGCCACTGTGATTATACTTTTCCTTTAAAATTGAATGTAAAGCATTAAAACTATGATTTATCTAGTTTCAAATTTGTGAAGTATAGAGATCTTTTCCAGAGTAATTTGTTTTAAATGGAAGGGGCTCATTATGAATAATTTCATGGATTTGAGCATGTATCTAATGAGAAGTTGAATGCATGTGTATGTTTTTGTGTGAGCTCGACCTGTTCGTGCACTTTCAATCTTTATAACTCAATGTTTCTTTTCTTTGTTTTATGCTTGGGTCTGTGAGCACTTGTCTTAACTATTATGCATTGTTCTCGCTTTCCTAAATTGTTTGTCTATCTATGAACATGTTTCTCTGTGTTAGTTATGAGAGTACTTTCTTCATTTTCAAAAGATTGCAACAATCTTGTACTTTTTGTAAGGTATAAACAAATAGTTAGTTGCATTTTTTTTAAACGGAGGAAGTATAATAAGTAAAATTTCAAAATGTTCAAAATTCCAATGTGTTTTTAATTTTTATCCTGACAATTGACWAATATCGGGGGTACATCTAACTTTTGAATGTTTAGCTAAGTGTTGATTCATGTGCTTCTATTTGTTTGTGCAGCCTGCTTTCCTTGCTTCTATATTTTCTGGTGAAGAGATTAGACCTGACCGTTCGAATAATAATGGTGTTTCAAATGAACAAGGAAGTGAATCTACTTCTCAAGCCTTGAAGTCTGACAGTGCAATGCAATTGGTGGATATGCTTGTGCTCTATGTTGAACGATTTGATACACATATTAATAGGTACCCTATAGATTTGTTGCTGTAAATTGGACTGATGCTTGTACTATATATGCTTGCCAATCAGTATCTATTATCAAGGTCATAGCTTATAGTCTTATACCCCTCATTGACAAAAAAACAAATCCCAAATTACATATCTTTGTTTTCTAATTCGTCATATCCAGGGATGCCAGAGTTCTTTCAAGTATATTGAAGTTTATGAAAGCGCTGTGGCAAGGAGCTGTTCAGTATATTGAAATTCTGGAAGCCATTAGAAAATCTAAGAAGTTCTGGAATCAACTGTCTGAATATGTATTGCTCGTCAGCAACAAGGAAACTTCCTTGCAAACAAAACTCCCTGAAACTGAGGCACAGAAGCTTGCTTATGAATATCATTGTCAGTCTACTGCCTTGGACATTATGTCATTAGAATTATTCCTGCAGAAAAAATTATTACATGCGGACTCACTGGTGAAACAAGCTAATCTATCATTAAAAGGAGGAGTTGATGTTGGGACCAATGCACAAACATCTTCAAATTCAGGACAGCTTGAGGATATTTTGCTCTCTTGGTCTGATAGCTCTTCGTTGAGTATCCTTGTAAAGTCATCTGCAGTTTGCATGTATGATTCTGATATTTATCTTCAGGGAAAGGTTAGTTATATTAGCCTCCTACACTATTGGCTTGTGTTGACTTTTCTATTATTCTCTTAACACTGTTTAACAATGTCCAGTGAGAAGGATTTCCTGGCTAAATAAATTCAGTAACTCTAGAAATCTCTAGTTCTCTGTTCCTCATCTTTTTTTGTGGTGCATGTGCTAGCCTTAGGTGCAAGCAAAATAATTTGAAGATTTCATTTGAACTTTATTTGAAGGATGATATAATTTGATTCAATGAGAATCCTAGCCGTCGAATCTTTCTGCTTCCAGTCTATTCAGTTTGAAATTGTTATCTGATGTTAAACATAGTAAACTAAATCGTGCCATCGGTCTGTTGCTTTAATCCARGTTGCTTTCAATGTGATTTGAGCTGTACAAAAAATAACTTTGTTTTCATATATAAACCAAGTTCTGAAGATCTGTTTTGGTTTTATGCTATAATTTTTTATTTGTTTCCTCAGACTTGTTTTTTACTCTTGCAGATTGCTTTTGGTTTGCTTGTTGCGCATGTAATTGTAAAATTGGTCGCCAGTGATGCTGGCAGCATGTCGTTATCTTTTATAGAAGCTGTTACCAGATTGTCTACAGAGGTCAATTTCTTTCCTGAATCTTTTAAAATCTTTAAAATGTTTACTCCATTAAWCCTGGAGTTTTTTTCTTGCTGGGTGCTGCAAAGATTGCTATGTGTTTGGTGTATTGAAACATAATTGTTGAGAGGAACAATATAAGTAACTAGACTAATAGAATTACAACATTTGCGTTTAATGGAACATTAGCGTTGTTGGGGCTCATTGGAAAATCCATCCCCAAACACAAGCCCAAATTGATTGTTTGAAAACCTTAAATCAAGTTATAGCTTCTTCTACAGAGGTGTAATCCTGTGAATCTTTTCTTTCTTGGAACACCCTGCACTACAAAAGGTTTTTTTTTTTTTTTTCAAGTGTCATGGCACCTGATTTTTGGTGAACTTCACTTATTTTTGCCTGAACTGAATGTTTAACTATTTGTTGTACAGCATTGTACTTATCTTTGTTGATATTATTTTTATTGAATGTTAAACAAATTATTAAGAATTGAAACTGATTTTTGTTGAACTTCAAAAATAAAATATAAATGAATAAAATGGACTAATTGTTAATTTGTTACATACTAAACATATTTGTATTGACAATTATTAAAATTAAGGATAACAAGGCAGGCTTAGGAAGTATTGCACAAGTTATCCTAAATTTTTTATTTTATTTTTCTTAAAAAAATAAACCTTTCTGTCATTATAAGTTGTGAATTTGTGATTGTCCAAATAGTTAGTTTGGAATTGAAATCTTATCTTTGTAGTTGGTCATTARAGTTGTATTATTTGAAATGCAATATTTGTTCATGTATGAAATCATAGTGTGATTAATCCAATATTTATTTGAACTACGAATGTATAGTTTTTTTTTTGTTTTAAGAACTATGAATGTATAGTTGCAAAAGGTTAAGAAAGTAATTTACTACGGTTTTTGAGATATAACTCCCCTTGGGTGTATATAAAATGTACTGATATTGTTCACCAACCTTCTTCACCTATAGTTTTGGCAATCTAATTCTATCTTATGCTTTCACCTGCAGTTACTCAAGCTACCGGCATTTTCTGAGCTGTGCACCCAATATGCCCAACAAGGTTACAGGTAAGTACATTGTCAAATGAAAGATTAAAAATGTTTGTGAAAATTAGTCCGGATAATACAGGAGGGTTTATCTATAAATTTATTGACCATGAGTTGAGTATCTATTTTGAAACTAATAATTTAAGAGGTACAAAGAGTTTTTTGCATTTTGTGTGATGAAATTTATCTACTGTTGTGATTGTTTTATGTTATATTGTACTAACGTAGGATGTGCATGATGTGGTTGCGTGAGATAGTTTATCAACAAACTATCGGCAAACACTAGCGAAGTTCTAATTATTTTTTTGTGGAAGATTTAATTGAATAACTAATAAAAATTGTTGGATAAAAACCTTGATAGCCTCAACTACAAGGGGTTTCARTCGGCCTCAACCTTATGAGAAGTGGACGCACCACAATAGCACGCTACTTGATTAACTCAAAACACAAAACTTAATTTTATTAACTYATTCATTTCGTATTTATAGTACAAAACAAATTTGAAAATAAACTACCTAGGATAAGATATTAAATCATATCCATGTAACAACGAAATATATCTATCTATGAAATAACTAATTATACCCTAACAAACTAAAATATTTATATCTAATATCAAGATAATATCCTAACAACCTAACAAACTTCTAATTCTATCAATCACGCGTAGCTTTCGGACTGACGTATCTCAATCTTGCAATTAATAGACGACTCAACAAAAATAAAACGAAATAATATTAAATAAATTATCCTGATGCTATTGAATATGCATCAATCTCCCCCTCTTGAAATCAACCTTGTCCTCAAGGTGGCTCAAAACATGGAATCAAATCAGTAGCTTTGAAAGAAACACAAATCCCTTGTCCYAGTAAAACTTGATAAGTGTCGAAATTAACATGATGAACAATCTTAAACGGACRTTCTTCCATAGTAGTAGTGTTCCTATTCGAACCATTGTAGGCCTGTTGTGCGTCCATTGAAAGTAACGCATAATCACCAACACTAAATGGAACCTTGTGATGCAGAGCTAGGAGATGATCGTTCTTTTCTTGCTTCTTACCCCTCTWGTACATCTTCTTGGACTCATATTGTTGTAGATAATCAGAATTAGTTGCTATAGTACCAACAACTTCTACCTCCTTGATCTTATCTTGGGTTTCGGTAGTTGTTTCCTCTTTAGTAGCCACACGTTGCGGTGGTAGTGGTTGAAGTCCAACTCTCTCATCCCCATGTGCAATGGTGTATACATTAGACTTGCCAAAGTGGATAGAATCACGATCCAATTGCCACAAACGTCCCAAAAGCAATGAACACGCATCCATTGGAACAATATCACACCAAACTTGATCTTTGAACGTTCCAATTTCAAACCTAACCAATGCTTGTTTTGTGACTAGAATGGCACCATCACTATTAACCCAACCAAGTTTATAAGGATGTGGATGATCTCGTTGTTGCAACTTTAGAGTATCAACCATCTTTTTTGATGCAACGTTTATCGTAGCTCCACCATCAATAATCAAAGAACAAGTTTTACCATTAATGGAGCATCGTGATCGAGATAAATTATTTCTTTGCTCCTTATCTTTCTCAAGATTTGGTGCAACATGTAAGAGTGATCGAAGTACTAACACGTCCCCATCATCGGATTCGGGAGACAACATGGGAATGGCTTGATTAGCACTCGTGAAGTCCTTAACATCTTCCCCCTTCTCTTTAAAGATATGTGCTAGTGGTGAAGAGCAAGTACGAGTCTGCTCCTCTTCATGAAGATGTGATAATAATGCAAGATGATCAGAAAGAGAAATTAATACCTTTGATGGACAATCGGCTTGCAAGATTTGTCATAAAAAAAGGGAGATTTTTTATGATCACGGGGATTGGGCCATAACCCTTACAACGAAAACAAACTTTGTTTTGTGATGTGTTTGGGCCAGCTTTCAAAGGAGGGGTACGCTTATCATGTGATGTGTTAGATGAGTCCCAAATCTTCGTCGAGGAAGAGGTAGCAACCATGGATTCCTTGGACTCAGTAAATTGTCGTTCGACAGTTGCACCAAGCAAACAAAGATCATCAAACGTCTCATATGAACTCAACTCTCACGCAAATCGAATGTGTCGTGCTAACCCAAGTAAAAATTTYGCACACTTTTGGTCTTCATCTTCATGACAACCACAAGCCAAATACAACTTAATTCCGTCACATATTGCTCAACTGATAATGAATTTTGCTTTAATGAATTAAGCTTGACGAATAATTTTTGTTTATACGATTTCGGCACAAAACGCTTATGCATCTTCGATTTTAGGGACTTCCAAGTTGTAATTTCCCCTTTTTGATCTCTAACACGTTGTGATTGAAGGTTCTCATACCATGTAGAAGCATAGTCGGACAATTTTAAAATTGCGAGTTTAAATCGTTGGTCATCAAGATTTTTATGATCAAAAATACGATCCATGCGTCGAGACCAATCAAGGTAGACTTCTMGGTCCTTGGTTCCGTTAAATTCTGGTAACTCACCCAACTTTAAGTCAGGTTCTTTCGGCTTTGGTTGGAGTGAAAAGGCCACAAACGAGTCTTGGAGCTTCATGATATGTTGACCGTATTGGATATTGCGCGCTTCAGCTTGCTCCAATCGTGCAAGAAGATCTTCAACTCGTGGTGGTTCATCATTATTTACCATTGTGAGATCGTCGATGGACCACAATATCTCCTTCTAGCGCCAATTGATGTGGTTGCGTGAGATAGTTTATCAACAAACTCTCGGCAAACACTAGTGAAGTTCTAATTATTTTATTGTGGAAGATTTAATTGAATAACTAATAAAAATTGTTGGATAAAAACCTTGATAGCCTCAACTATAAGGGGTTTCACTCGGCCTCAACCTTATGAGAAGTGGACGCACCACAATAGAACGCTACTTGATTAACTCAAAACACAAAACTTAATTTTATTAACTGATTCATCCCATATTTATAGTACAAAACAAATCTGAAAATAAACTACCTAGGATAAGATATTAAATCATATCCATGTAACAACGAAATATATCTATCTATGAAATAACTAATTATATCCGAACAAACTAAAATATTTATATCTAATATCAAGATAATATCCTAACAACCTAACAAACTTCTAATTCTATCAATCACGCGTAGCTTTCGGAGTGACGTATCTCAATCTCGCGATTAATAGACGACTCAACAAAAATAAAACGAAATAATATTAAATAAATTATCCTGATGCTATTGAATATGCATCAGTGCATATCTGTCAAAAGTCATGATTTCTGTATGTAAGGTTTGAAAGCTCTACATGTGATTTGGATCGTTTTTGCTATATGATGTATATCCCGTGGTTCTTTGCAAAAGTTATTTTTTCTTCCCCATCTCTTTCTTGGTTATTTCTTGTGCACTTGTCCTCTGCTATAAAATAATGATGTTCATTATTCTTCAGTGAAGGAGTCCACATAAAGAATTTGATACTCAATGATCTGTATTATCATCTGCAAGGAGAGCTGGAAGGCCGTAACATTGATCATGGTTCGTTTAAAGAACTTTCCCAGTTCTTATGTAGCTCCAAACTTCTGCTAGCTTATCAGAAGCAGCATATTGATGACTTCTCGACAGCAGCCAATTATGCCAAACTGTTTGATCATTTGCGTCTTCAACATGACATTGGATTTGATTGTTTGGATTATTCAGAGTGGAAATCATCAAAAAGTATAGTGGAGGCTACGGTGCTTTATTTACAGCATGTCAATTCTATGTTGTTGATGATTAGCTCAAGACTTCCAGCACTGCGAGCTCTTATAACAATTTTAACTCTCAATACAGGGGACGTAAGTTTCTGCTGTTCTTTATTTTTCCTTGTGCTGTGATGGTGTTTTTTTTTTCTAATGTATTGCCACTCAGAACTTGTTTGTGTCCACCTATTACGTTCTGATGATTGAGTATTGTCAAATTCTTTGATTTCTCACCTTTGTGTATTTATTTCAGTTAGTGAATGGTCAGAAAAGTATGTTGAAGAGAATTTCCAGGGACAGACTTCTTTCATGTGTAGACCATTTATGTAAGGAGTTACAATCCACAGTTGAATTATTAACAGCAGCTTCAGATGCTCCTGAGGAAGTCCATAATTATGCAGCTGCACAAGTGGAATTGCTTTTATGTCTTGTGAAACATGTTGACAATGTCATGCCGTCACATACATGTTTGGTCATACTTAAAACTTGTGGTTTCGGCATAAAAAAACTTCGTGAATCTAGGGTGTTGGGTTCTGAYGTCAAACAAATAGTAAGGTTCTTGCTGATGCTCCTTCATTCAGTGGTGCAAATCACCTCTCATAATATCTCTTCATCCAGCACAACTGGCAGTGAACCTGAAGGTTTTAGTGATGTGGCTAATAGTTGCTTGGGCATATTGCAAATACTTTGCAGTTGTACTGGAATTCCTGATCAATCAACCATCTCACTTGCTACCATAGATTTGATAACCAAGAAAATATTGGCTCCAACCACATGGCTGCCTATCATCCATCAACATCTTCAGCTGCAGCAGCTCATTGTCATGCTTCATGATAATAGGTACTTTGATTCTTTTCCAGTAATAATGAAATTCCTTTTGACCCTTGCCAGTGTGAGAGGAGGTGCAGAAATAATTGTTGCTTCTGGATTCTTGTCATCTTTGAGAGTTTTGTTTTCGAATGGTGATGAGGCTACCTGGATTAAGCCAGAGAAATCTACAACATTGGGAGCAGAAATCGAGAAGCCCCAATTCATCTGGGGGTTAGGATTGGCTGTCATTACAGAAACAATTTGTTCACTAGGAGAAACTACACTTTGTTACGATGTTGTTGATAGTGTGATATCTTTCTTCATCTCTGAAAAAGCTCATCTGATTGCTTATCATCTTAGTGCGCCAGACTTCCCTTCTGGTGACCGTGAGAAGAAACGGGCAAGAGCCCTGAAGAGTCAAACCTCTTTGTCTGCTTTTAGAGAGACAGAACATACTCTTATGCTGATATGCATCCTTGCTAAGCACAGAAATTCATGGGTAAAGGCCACCAAAGAAACAGGTTCTGAACTACGTGGAAGGATTATCCATCTTTTGGCTTTCATTAGTAGAAGTCACCGTCTTGGAGAGTCATCAGGTCGGCCTGTGCCTCTTATTTGTCCTCCCTTCTCCAAAGAAGAAAAAGATCATTGCAAAAAGGCATCATTTGTGAATAGCAAACATGGATGGTTTGCAGCTGCTGCTCTCGGATGTATACCACCAGATGCCAATGCCTACGATGACTATTCTCAAACCGCTATTGTAGTCAAGGACCAAGCAACTGGAACTGCAGATTCAAGGAAATCTAGTTACTTCTCTGATACGGTTGCTGTACATATGTATAAAATTACGTRTCTCATATTGAAATTTTTACTGCTGCAAGCTAAAGATGCCTCTGGGCGTGCAGAAGAACTGGGATTCATTAATCTTTCCCATTTCCCAGAGCTTCCGGATCCAGAGATTTTACATTGTTTGCAGGTAATACATTAATTTAGTTCACCAGTAGTACGCTATACTTTGTTGATAATTGCTTGATTAGATGATTAACCTTGTGTATGCCACCTGCATTATTCCGTATTACATGAAACTTAGTTTCTGACTTTCTGAACTATTATGTGTTGTCATCAAAATGCAGGACCAGACCATTGCTATAGTTACAGAAGTTTGTGAATCCAATCAGTCCACGCAGCTCCAACAAGATACTAAAGCTGTCTGCCTTCTATTGCTTAACATAGTGGAAATGGCTTTGCACTTGGAACATTGCGTCTCTCAGATCTGTGGAATACGACCTGTGATGGGACGTGTCGAAGATTTTTCTAAACAAATGAGGCATTTGGTCCAAGGTAAATTAAATTTGTCATTGCTCCAGTAGAATGGCTATCAATGTTTTCTGGTCTATCAATGTTTTGAAGTTTCGATTCGTTGTTTGGACTGCAGCAAGCGACGGACAGGCATTCTTAAAATCCTCAATGAAGCAATTGAAGCATATTGTGTCATTTGTGTATCCTGGTTTATTACAGAATGAAGGAATTATGTAAATTTCACTATAGCGACCTAGCGAGACAGSTAAAAAGAGATTGGTCTCGCGTGTACAGAATCTTGTAGAAGTATTTCTCCCCTATGCCTTTTAAGTATGTCCTGACCAGAGTCTTAATGGCTAGAAACACCTGATGGATTCGAAGAGAGGTGGAGAGCAGCTGGGGAGAAGTGGAAGTAAGAAAAATCAATATACCCACTAAGAGAAGGAATAATATACCAGATTACAGTACCATCCAAGAGGAAATGAGAATATTTTACCAGGCAACCTGATATAGTTTGAGCTTCAATTGTTGATTTGTTTCCAATTCTAACTTAATTGTATAATTTCATTTTCTCATAATAGAATTTATTCCTTTAGTGAAAGAGTCGTACAACTTTTTAAAATCACTTTAACTTTTAAAAAATGAGAAAGAAAATTCGATGATTATCTTTATGTCAATGGCTTGCAACATGAAGCATCTTGTTTCTGTTTTTCTTTTTTTCRAAGTTTCATACCGAGTACAATGATGATATAAAGACGTGAATACGTGATGCCAATTGCCAAACACCATTGAAACTTTATCGATTTTGCACCATCTAGAGAATCGGCTTTTACAGGGTCAATGTTTGTTCATCTTATCATTCTTATGCAATCACGCTCCCTTCCCCCTTTCATAATTAGTTTTATGTGCACGCGATGCGTGTATACATTTGTGAAAATTACATTTTATGAAAAATGGTTTTATAGTATATATCAAATTAAAATGCTTATAGRTAATTWACAATAYAATTTGTTTAAATTGTAATTATTTTAAATTGCACTCCGTATATATGTTTCTATCTAATTTGGAATGATTTTCATTTTTCATTAATTAACTTGCATAATAAATGTATTTTTTATTTTAATTTTTATTATATAAGGGAAGGGGAATGTGGTGGTGGTGTCCACCAAAAAATATCAATTCTATCCTCTTCCTTTTGCAAATTGCACGATATGTCATTAATGAAATATTTTCTAACCAATAACATCTTCAAAAATTAATAACCAAAAATAATACTTCCTTCAATTGTCAAATGAAATTGATATCAAGAAAGTAAAATCTAGCAAAAATACTACAGAGTACTTTGTAATCAATTTCGGGAAATAATTTACAATCTCTAAAAAATTACCCATAATTACTCATTACTCATCATACTCCCTCTAATTTGTAATAAATTGTGCATTTATTATTTAGGGGAATAAAATTTAAAATATTGTGTTATAATATTAATGAGGTCAAAATGTAAAAATACATTGAAAAGAGTATGCGTAAAATGAGAAAAGTAAATGAAATTGAGGAAAGTAAAGGAAGACGGGTTAATTAAAAGGCAGAAATAGGTTTTTTTTCAAAGGGAAAAGGATAGTGCATTATTAATTAGTGATAATCAAGGAGTCCATGAGCACATATGGAGCTACTTCGGATGGAATTAACTACATTACTCCAAATGTGCTCGTTCTTGCGAGACACTATCCTAGCAAGGTGATAGGCTACGAAGTTTCCATCCCTTTTAACATGCGACCAAGAAACAAAATCTAAAGCCTTAGACGCTATCATTACATCCTCCAAAATTTATCAAGGTCAGAAGCAGAATAGGTAGAG
>SNQN01001193.1:69151-103432 GCA_008642245.1 Bassia scoparia | reverse complement strand
CGACTTTTCCTCTCATTTTTCCTAACGGACCCAAAGCCCCGATGTGACTCATGTGGACCCCTAAATATCCATGGATCCATATTATTATCATATGGAACTCATGGTAAACAACTTCGACAAATTTACCGAATGAATTGTACGGGGACATCATTTCAGTGATATAACCCACTTTTTTCGGCCAAGAACCGACATCTCGCGCGCCCGACTCGAATTTGTCCGGAAATTTCTGACAGGCCTACCACGGTCATCGCGAAAAGACTATTCCACAGTTTGTACCCAAATGACTAAGCATACTGCTCCACGAACGTTCGTCGTTTTCTCGTTTTCTTAACGAACTCAAAGTCCCACGTTATGTGGATCAAGTGCCGCCAAATCTTCCTTAAGACCCATCAATTATCATATGAATCTATGGTAAAATTGGGCAATTTGCTGAGAATTGTCCGAAGGACCTGATTTTCGGTGATGTTATAATCACGTTTTTCGGCAATAAAACGACATCTCGGACCCGACTGAATTTGTCCGGAATTTCTGTCACAACCTTCACGGTCATGAGAACGACTATTCAACAGTTTTGTACCCATAATACTATTAGTCATAATGCTCTTAGGAGCATTTCGACGTTTTCGTCGTTGTCTAAACGTAGCTCAAAAGTCCCTCGTAGTTGAACCATTGCCCCCAAATCTTCTTTGGACACATCATATTAAGGTCATATGAATCCATGGAAACTTTTCGACAATTTATACCGAGAATGTAACGGGACCTCATTCAGTATGTATAATCCAAGTTTTTCGACCAAAGAAAGACATCTCGTGCGAACCTCGTGCTCGAATTTGCCCGCAATTTCTATCACGCCTACGCCGGTCAGAGAGATCAACGACTATTCCAACAGTGGTACCCAATATATGCATACTGCCTCCTACGCAGTTTCGACGTTTGTCCGTTTTTGTAAAGGACTCAAAAGTCCCAACTATGGAACATTGGCCCAAAAATCTCCTTGGACCCATCATATTATCAATAGAACCCTTGTAATTAAATTTTCGACAATTTTCCGAGAATTGTCCGAGGACTCTGCATTCCAGTGATGTATAATCCACGTTTTGTCGTGCCAAGAAACGACATCTGTCAACGACCGGCTCGAAATTTTGTCCTGGAATTTCTGTCCACGCTACACGGTCATCGAGTAAATCAACTATCCCAACATGGTTTGTGTACCAAATATAAGCATATGCCTCCTAAGCGTTCGACGTTTTTTCTCGTTTTTTTTTAACGGACTCAAAAAGTCCACGGTATGGGATCTTAATTGGCCCAAAACTCTTACTTGACCCTCTATTATTATCATATGAACCCTGGTATAATTTTCGCAAATTCCGAGAATTCTAGGACTTCATTGCCAGTGATGTAATATCCACGTTTTTTCGAGCAAAAAAAAATGTTTACATCTCGGCGAACCCGACCGAATTTGTCCGGAATTTTCTGTCAACGCTTCACTGTCATGAGAAATACGAAGTATTCCAACAGTTTGGTACCCAAATTAAGCATACTGCCATCCTACGAGGCGTTTCGACGTTTTCTCGTTTTTTGTTTAACGGACCAAAAGTCCCACGTAGGGATTCAATTTCGGCCCAATAATCTTACGTGGACGCATCAAATATTATTCATATGTAACCCTTGTAAGAATTGTTCGGCAATTTTTCCGGGAGAATTGATTCTGAGACTTCATTCAGTGAGGTAATCCTATCTTTTTGACCAAAAAATTGACATCTCGGCGACCCCGTACTCGAATTGTCCGGAATTTTCGTCACGCCTCACTTTCAATAGAACGACTATTTCCAACAGTTTTGGTACCCAAATATGAAGCATACTGCTCCTACGAGCGTGTTTCGACAGTTTTCTCGTTTATAATCGGACTCAAAGTCCCACATACAGGACTCATTGGCCCCAATAATCTTTCCTTGGACTCCATCAATATTATCATTATTAATCCCATGTAAAATTTCGACAATTTTTCGAAGAATTGTGTCAAAGACCCGTTTCAGTTGATGTAATAGTCCAACGTTTTTCGGCCAAGAAACGACAGTATCGCGACCCGGCTCGAATTTGTCCGGATTTCGGTCACGCCTCACGGTCAGTGAGAAAACAGAACTAATTCCAACAGTTTGTACCAAAGACTAAGGATATCTGCCTCATACGAGCGTTTTCGACGTTTTCGTTGTTTCTTAAAATACTCAAAAGTCCTCCGTATGGACTCATTAGGTCCCTGAAATGATTCCATGGACACGATCAAAGTATCAGTATGAACCTGAATGTGAACATTCGACAAATTACCGAGAATTGGTCCGGACCTCATTTCCATTGAGTAATTCACGTTTCCTGCCAAGAAACGACATCTCGGCAAACCCGGTTCGAATATTGTCCTGGAAATTTCTGTCACGCCACCACGGTCATGAAAACGACTATTTTAACAGTTGTACTCAAATACTAAGCATACTGCCTCATACGAGCGTTTCGACGTTTCACAGTTTTTTCTAACAGACTCAAAAGTCCAACGTAGGACTCATTTGGCCCCAAAATCTTTCCTTGGTACCCATCATATTATCATATGACCTCATGGTAAAATTTCGGCAATTTTTTCGAGAATTGTCCGCGAACCTCATTTCGTGATGTAATAATCCACGTTTTTCGGCCAAGAAACACAAATCTTCGGCGGAACCCGGCTCGAATTGTCCGGATATTTCCTATCAGTCTCAAAGGTCTAAATGAGAAACGACTATTCCAACTGTTTTTGTACCCCAAATACAAGTCAGAGCTGCTCTGACGAGCGTATCGAGTTTTCTCGTTTTTTCTTTAACGAACTCAAAGTCTCCGGTATGGACTCATTT
The DNA here is from genome assembly GCA_008642245.1 of Bassia scoparia. Lineage (NCBI taxonomy): Eukaryota > Viridiplantae > Streptophyta > Magnoliopsida > Caryophyllales > Amaranthaceae > Bassia > Bassia scoparia. The sequence continues at coordinate 100,553 of SNQN01001193.1, read as the reverse complement.
GGCCCCAAAATCCTCCTGGACCATAATTTTATCATATGAAGCTATAATAAATATTGACAATTTTTTCCGAGAATTTCCGGGTACTTATTTAGTGATGTATAAATCCACGTTTTTCGACAAGAAGACGACCATCTCGGTCGACCCGACCGAATTATCCGAAATTTCTGTCACGCCTTCACTGGTCATGAGAAACGACTATATTCCGACCGTTTTAGTATGTAATACTAACCCATACTGCCTCCTACGAGCGTTTAGACGTTTCTTCGTTTTCTTTAACGGAAGTCAAAAGTCCACCGTATGGGTCAAAATCGACCCCCAAATCATCTCTGGACCATCATATTGACATTTGATAACCCATAGTAAACATTTCTGCAATTTATCCGAGAATGTCGGGGACCTCATTCAGTGATGTTAAGCCACGTATTTCGGCGAAGAAGACAACATCTCGGAACACCTCGCCTCGAATTTTTCTGGAATTTTCCAGTCACGTCCCTTCACAGTTATTAGATAACCACGTATCAACAGTTTTTAACCAATAATATTATGCGACTGCTTTCCTACGAGCGGTCGACGTTTTCGTTTTTTCTTTAACGAACATTCAAAAGTCTCCCGTATAGACTCATTTGCCCAAATGCTTCACTTGAACCACACATTACATTATGAAACCCATATGGTAAACACTTTCGGCAATTTTCCGAGAATTGTCGGGGGATCATTTCAGTGATGTATAACCACGTTTTCGGCCAAGAACACATCTCGGAACCGGATCGAATTGAATGACTAGAATTTCTGTCACGCCTTCACGGTCTCATGAAGAAACGACTATTCAACAGTTTATAACCCAAATACTAAGAATACCGCCTCCGACGAGCGTTCGACATTTCTCGTTTTTTCTATAACTGGACTCAAAAGTCTCCGTAATGTACCATTTTTGACCCCAAATCTTGAACCCATCATGATATCATATGAACCCATGGAAATATTTCGGCATATTTTTCCGAGAATGTCCGGGGAACCTCATTTCAGTGATGTATAATCCCACGTTTTCGGCAAGAAACAACATTCGGCGACTCGCTCGAATTGTCCGGATATTTCTTGTCAACAGCCTTCACAGTCATGAGAAAATCTCCACTTATGCCAACAGTTTTTTAACCCAAATACTAAGCGTAGTGCTCCTACGAGCATTTCGACAATTTTCTCGTTTTTCTATAACGGATTCAAAAGCTCCCGTATGGACTCATTTGACCCCCAAATCTTTCCTTTGGACCCATCATATATCATAAGAACCTATGGTAAATAATTTCGACAATTTTTTCGAGAATTGTCTCGGGGACCTCATTTAGTGATGTATAATTCCACGTGTTCGCCAAGAAACGCAATCTCGCGATCCGTCTCGAATTATTCCGAAATTTCTGTTACGCCTACACGGTCATGAGAAACGACTATCATCAGCTGTTTGTACCCAAAGAGCCTCAGTCATACTGCCTGCCTACGAGCCTTTCGACCGTTTCTCGTTTTTCTTTAACGGATTCAAAAGTCCCCGTAGGAATTATTGGCCCAATCTTCTGACCTAATCATATTATCATAATGATCCCATCGAACATTCGGCAATTTTTCTATGAATTGTACGGGACCTCATTAGTATGTTACATTATGATGATGATAGTCTAGAAATATGTGGGTGCAAAACATGGCCGATAATGATTAGGAATATGGGTGCAAAACATGAGGGTTGATGACAGTAAGTGTTAAGGCTCAAAGTCCATACGCGATCTTTTGAATCCGTAAATTAAAATGAAAAAACGTTGAAATCACTCGAAGAAGGCTGTACGTTTAGTATTTGAGTTCGAATCTAATGGAATAGTCATTCTCATACCGTTAGTGGACATAAAGTTCTGGATAAATTAGAGCCGGGTCCACCGAGATGTCATCTTTAGCCGAAAAAACGTGGATATACCATCATATAGAATGAGGTCTCCGGAAAAATTTCGGAAAAATTCCGAAATTTGTTACATGGGTTCAATTGAATAATATGATGGGTCCAAGAAATATTTGAGCCCAATGTGTCCCTACGGCGAACTTTGAAGAGTTAAAAAAAATGAGAAAACTAGAAAACAATCATTGAGACAATAATATTAGTATTTGAGTGCGAAACTATTAGGAATATTATTTCTCATGACCGCGAAAGGTGTAACATAATTCAGGAACAAATTCGAATACGAGTCATCGAGATTCCATTTTTGGTCTAAAAGTATAATATACATCACTGAAAATAAGGTATTTGGTCGAATTCGAAAAATATGAAATTTTACCGTGTTTCATTAAATATGTAGGTGCAAGGACAATTTGAGGCAAATGAGTCCAAACGGCGTGATTTTAGTGCGTTAAAGAAAAAACGAGAAAACGTCGAAATATTCGTAGTGAGGCAATAGTTTAGTAGTTGGTTATCCGAATTGTTGAAATAGTCATTTCTCATTACCGTAAAGCTGTGAATTAAAATTCTGAAATAATTCGAGTCGGTCGTCGAGAAGTCATTTTTTGTTCAAAAACTTGTGGATTATACATCACGGAATGAGGATCCGAACATATATGACGATTGGTTTCAACGTTTTCTTGTTTTCCTTTGGGATGATTCAAAAAGCTGTCCGCCCAGTATACGCGCGTCAATGTGGATGGATTCTGGTGCAAATTTTCCTGGAGCACTTCAAATGTATATAATAACGCCAAAGTCATAAAGATTTCGACAATTTCTGAAAATGTCCCGGAGACCTCATTTCGGTGAACTTTGAGCTAGCGTTAAAGAACTATATAACAAGGAAGGAAGACACATGCAGTGAGAGAGGCAATAGTTAGTAGTCTATCTGTTGCGAAACTGAGATAAGAGGCTATTGGATATCTCAGGCATATCAGAGAGATGAGATGCGATTAAATTTGATGTCTATATATTGAGACCGGCTTAAATCGAAGATGTGAAGTGTGTGTAACATAAAGATACGTGATTATACATGAGTACACCTCCGGAAATCTGCTATGTATCGAGGTATAAATTGCTTCGGAAAAAATTGCCTAGGTTTTACCTCAGATTCCCACTATGATAATATATATGAGTCAAAGGTAAACGATCTTTGAGGGCCCCTATCACAATGCGTTCATACAGCTGACTTTTGAGCCCCGTGTAGAGATAAAAACGAGAAAACGGTGAAACATTTGTAGGAGGCAAATTAGTTTAGTATTCTTGGGGAGCTTTGTGGCAGAAGAATACTTCCATGACCGTAGGTGTGACATAAATTCTGTACACACAATGACAGCAAGCCACACACTGAGCCTAGGCTCAAAAACACGTGGAGTATAGATCATTGAAATATATCTCCGAACAATTTCTGAATTACGAAATTTTACCAGGTTCATTGACCAACAACGAAAATTGATCGTCATGAAATATTGGGTGCAAAACGTGGAGAGTTGTATAGGGAACCGGCAACGATGGAAAGTATCAGCGAAGCAAAGAGCGTATAGGTGGTATATCACATAGAAAAAGAGAAAAATGTCGAAACACCGTAGAAAAACACTATGTTGTATACTAGATGCGAGAGAAAATGATTGTATATAAGGCTCATCTCTATGACTCTGTAATATATGACGTGACATAAATCGAACAAATCCACGCCGAGTCAGAGGATTAGTGTTTGAACGTAAAACGAGGATAAGATCAGTGAAATGAGTATATCACTAACTATTTCGAAAAATGCTGAAATAATCTATATAAATCAAAATTTTCAAAGTTACCAATGGAGCAATATTAATTCAAACCTGTTACAATTGATAATTAAATTCTTCATGTATCTATTAATTCTATCTATTTACTTAAAAATTTTGAAATCTCTAAATTATTGGGAGTGACCCAAAACTACTAATTTCATTATGCACTTCTGCAACTGATTTATTTTTCACGCATTTATAGAAGAGATTTACAATTTAAACAGAATATTGTGTTAAAATAATGATAACACAATGAAAAAAACAAAGAATAAGTTTATTTTAAGATTATTTTGATTAATTTCCGTTATCTTTACATCTCTTAAAATGAGAGAAATGTCAATTATTACAAGAATGCATTAACCGAGAGTAATTTTATCAAGTTATATTTTATTTGAAATCAATTGAAAATCCAACATTAAAAATGGTTTTTATGCAACAGCCATACGGCAATGCCTACAACATCATTGAATACTATCAACCACTCGGGTTATTACGCAAACCATGTAGACTAGGATGCATAATGCACAAACTACGCTTTGACGATGAGCAACAAACTAAGCTAGACCTGAGAAATGTAGAGCAAACATGAAGCTTGCACATGTGATGAATCAGTAAGCTTATCCATTCCAAGCAACGCATGTATTATAACCAATATAATACCTTGCTCATGCTCATCACTCTGTTCCGTTTCGGCAATAAGCAGCCTACTCATACACTGGCAAATAACAGCCGAAGGACTTTCAACAAGCCTACATAATCTCATCCATCCTCATTGAAAAGTGTGTTCACATCAGAAAGTACTGCAACGAGTATTCACAAATTACACTGGATAAAACTTCACCTCCCGCCAAATGCACTTGCAAATCACCAAAAGCTGATGTTTCTAAAATTTCCTCTGAAAATACATGTAATTGCTAAACCAAAGTTGCAGATAGAGGAACAGAAAGGCGATGGAGGGAACTCTGCATGCGCAGATTGAGGAACAGAAAGGCGATGGAGGGGACTCTGCATGCTCAGCTGACAAATCTTAAATACTTATAGTCAGCTCAGCTATAAGGAGRCAGCTATTCAGCTKTCCTTTTTCATCAACGTTCYTACATCAATCTCCTCTCATCTACACAAGGTATGACTGACAAAGAACCTGTAATCAGGATGATGCACTTTTAGATTGCGGAGCCACTCATCAGCAGCTTGCAACAGAAAATTTGCCTTTGGACATTCATCAACTCCATGTTGATCCCAAACAGAGATTTTGAATTTATAACAGGCCATTCCAAATATAGGTAATGGCATCTTGTTACTCAAGTTGAAGCCATTCAAATTCTCCCTTGTACAAGAGCCAAGATGACTTTGCATCTCAGTCTGTCCACCTGCAAAGATGGAGATATGCCTCCTTATAAGCGGAAAAACTCTAGAAGATGATAGCAATAAAAAAAAAAATGCTAGTAGAATCAAATCCAAAACCAGTCAGACATACCTCGAACAATTGTTGAGAGGGAGTGGAAAGTCAAAAAGCAGGAATCCAAGTTCTGGAGGGTTGGACCAGTTGGAATTCTGTATATCGGATACCTTTTTCAAACAGACAGAGTGATCCAGATAGGTTAATTGCATTATAATGACAATCAAACATGAAACGATAATGAAATCAAAACAAGCAAGAAAACCATACCATGCAACAGAAATCCAACTTGATGGCGACAAATCACAGCTCCTGTAAGTATTCAGTTCTGGGAAATGCGATGCAAGAAGTGATATCTGGAGTATTTTCGCTCYATATCAGCAGAAGAATACAACGAGATTAATTTTTTATAAAAAAGATAGACGAGTAAAGCAGATGAACTTGCCTTYTCAGCCAATGGTTCTCGACTGTAGGGAGGACTGTGCTCAAAGTATTCAAAAGTAAGAACACCAGGAGAGCTAGAAACTTCCCCTTCGTCACTGGATGAACCATTGAAGGGCTTATTTCTCAATGAAAGTCCCTTCATACCCTGTAGACTTGACTCTGCAAGATCGTTCTGGTTCCATGCACCGTTACAGAGAGGTCCCCTCTCTGTTTCACAATCACTACTCCCATCACTACTAGTTTCTCTAGATGACTCATCGCTCTCCTCCCCTGGCATTCTGCAACAAATTCACAATAATATCAAATATTGAGCAAGCAAACAACATTATTTTACCATGAAAGAGAGAAACATATAGAAAATTAGAAATCAAAACAAGAACATAAAAGGCCAAAGAACTTCATGCCTCGATGTGATTAAATGAGACCTGTTCAGTATATCTCACGTACAACTCAAGTCATTAATATTTCAGAAGTAACAACAACAATCTTTAATTCAGAAAAGGTGGCACAAAGAAGAAATTGAAAACAATCAGTCACAGTTATTGCTCCAATTGTCATTTCAAATATAAATTTTAAAGAATAAAAATAAATAGAAGAAGAAAAGAAAACAATGCATCTATTCTTTCCTTCTTTTCATGCACACCCCAAAAGAGAGAAAACAAGGAAAAGGGATGCAGAGAAGCTGATTATTGTAGTGAACATTTTCTAACTTGTTAAGAAAATCTCTATTATATAAGCCAGGGGGGAGCAATGGTGTCCCCCTATGCAAGACGTAACACCCTTAAGATGTAAAGACTAATTGCCCTTAAGTAAAAATATAATTTCTTATTTTTTGTATTTCATACTAAGCAACTAAAAAGCATATTGACTATTTTTTCCCATGAATAAAAAAATTAATTAATTAGTGTAAAAATTCAAATAAAAATACATAATTACATTAACTAATTTATTCCATTGAATAACTTAAACATTGCAAATTATTTGAAAATCATATTGAATTAAATATTTATTAAATTATTATGTATTTTAATATTGCTATTTGTATGTCAATGTAATCATCATTTAATCTCTTTGTCGGAGATTCATTGAAAAAGAAAAATTACATCGAAAGTTTGAAAATCATAATAACTCACCTTCATTGTTAATTGAAACTGTATTCAATTACATGATTTTTTTTCTAATTGCAACATTTTTAATATAATTTTAAACTAACCGCACGCATCGCGTGCTTATAGTGCTATATACAATAAAACATCAACACCTCTTTCCAGATAAACAAAGAAGTCTAAAAGAAAATAGAAATTGAAATGGAGGAACGGAACACATACAAATCGTCTCCCACTCATGGATACCACCTGCACCATAATTCGAGAAACCAAGCACTTCTTTTTTTATAAAAAGGATTTTAAGGGAACACATTTTTTAAATAAACAAAAAAGAAAGGGAAAAAAAAAAGCATTCCCAAGAGTCCTTAAAAAGTTATGCCCACCCACAATCTTTGCCTCCATAACTATGGAGATCCAGTATCTTTGCCAACGTCAATAAATCCCAATGAATAAAATCAATATGTAAAACAAGGGAAGACTATTCTGTGTTGTCCACAACTAATCAACCATTAGCAGGGATCCAAGAGGAAAAGACAAGAATTCTGATTTAAATACCGCTTTCACCCACCATTTCAACATGGCATCCATTTGTCCTTGCACTTCAAAAACTTTCCTCCAATGATCAGCTTTTTAATCTTAATCCTAACACTAACCAATTCCTCAATAAAATAAAAAATAAAAAAGATGCCTGCAAGTTGTCCCGGTTTCTATAACATCTGATATCCTATCTCACATTGCGGGAGAAGAACTAGCTAGCTAGAAGTTAAGCCTTAGCTCACTGAGTGATCATGAGCTTAATGAGCTAGGTCTTAGTGTGTATTAAAAACCGACAGTTAAGGGTTTCTGCAGACAATTTGGTAAAAAGTTATTGTTTAATTTTAATAGTATTTGTATCGTAAACCCTCTCATTTCAATTCAAAATAAAGATCTGCCTCACCAGAAAGATAGAGAGTTCACCCATTTATATCAGTAAGATAAAAATAAAACAAATATGTAAATCTTGTAGAAAGATAAAAGGAGGAAAAAATGTCCACCCAAGACCTTTAAAAACAACTCTTCAAATGTGAGTATCCAAAAATTCATAACAGAAATCCCCAACTAAGAAACCTCACAGCACAGCCACAAATCACTAATATTTTAAAAAGCTTCTGCAGTAGATACAATCTAGTATGTAGCACCAATTGATCAAGCTCATATCATAGATTGCCAATCTAGTACACATTCAGTGTCAACAAGAATCACCAATCAATTACTAATTACTATTCATTAGTCATCAAATTATATAATAAAAAGTTTGGCTGAGACCAATAATACATCCCTTGCAATAGTAAACCTTTCAAATTAACTACTCTCCTCATTTAACTTCCAAGGAAAGTCTCTGGTACAGTAACACTCTTTCTTGGATCATCTCTAATTTTGTAGGCACAAAAACTCAGAAAATAACCCATTCAGCCATAAGGCCCACAAAATTGGAGGGGAACCAACAAAAGTAGATCATTTCCATAAATCTGTTGTTAAAAGTAGATTCAAAATTGACACTATATACCACGAAACTTTTGTCGAACAACTACTCATGACTTGTTTATATGCCTCACAAAGGACATCAATGGAGATCATTTTGATTGCATCACTAATCACAAAACACTCCACCGTCATCTACAACTCTTGATCCCTAAGGGAGAAACAACTTTCAAAAATTGATTGCTCCAAACACATATTATTAATCCACTCAGCCAAGCCAAACAGAAGTCATAACTTATAACCTTTTCTAGAAGCAGATCTTGAGTTTAAGCTGCCAGTACATTTGCATAAAATTATAAATGGCAAAATCTCAAAGGGAGCAGTCAATCACAATGGAACAAACAGCAGCTCACAAAAGTGAAAAGGAACAACATCAGATATGTAGAGCGTCCATCAACTAAAAATCGCATACCAACGTTTTACACAAGACCTACTAGCACATTCAACACTAATCTGAATACAAACTTTCAACCAAGATTCAAATTTCCAGCAACTGAAATTTGAGGTCAACTTACATTGGTACCCGTACATGCACGACTCTATTGAAAAATTTATTTAAAAAAGCTTAGATAACTCAATATCAACATTTTTAGTTCAGCTCAAGATTTATTTAATTTAAAACAAACTTCTTATAAACAATAATATGTAGCTAATTTATCATTTAAGTAGACAGTTATTCAAACTTAAAAATCTGCTGAAATAATCAAAAATTAAAAACTAGACAACAAAAGGTAATGCTTACAAGATAGGCGCATCTAAAATTTCACAAGCAAGACTTTGAATTCAATTTTTTAAGAATAATTAAAGAAGTTTAAACTTGAGAGAAGTAAAACATTATTGTTAAAAGAGTGTCATATTCATTTTTCGAAGCTTTCAAACAAAGCGAGTAATCTTCTAGCTACTACTTCAGTAATAGTCCAGAAAAGTGAGCAGGAAAAGTTTTTAGCATCATACTGCATGATTAATTGTTAAACTATTAAAGGGTTCGCCTTGTACATCATTGACTTAGAAAACTATCAGCACATGTAAAAATGTTTAGCCACGCTGAAAAACGAACATCATTGTATGAAACCAATTACTTGTCACAAACTCCAAGGCCAAGAACTGGAAGAGACGGAAAGAAACTTAAAGCGAGAAGAATAGCTTATGCTGAGTACATATAGCATAAAATAGTCAAATCTGTCTATGTTAGCTTTCCAAGAACAGCATTAACAGCTAGTATAGTATTCAGTTCACTGACAGTTCTGGATTCAGCCAAAAATAAAGCAGAATGAGGGAAGAAATATTATCCAGCTGAAAAAAGATTTCAGTACCCCTTCATTTCACTTACAATCCGCAACGTCCATCAGCAGGTAACATATACACAAAAAGTACCATGAGATGGCAATGAGAACCGTCAAAAATGCATTGCAATAGTAAAGACCTTTGAAAACCCTCTGATGGGCATATGGCAACGATTGCAATTAAGTGAAATAACAAATAACAACCAGGACAGAGAGAAATTTTGGCCTCAAAGCTACTTATACCATCCAATGAGTCCAAGATAGCCATACATCAAGTTCACAGCACATCAACCGACAACATATTGAAGATTGATTAACATTCTATTGCAATGCATTTTTGAATTATCTTTAAAGGAGGGTGCTTTGCTGTGAATCATGTCCACACATTCAAGTAGTATTGCAAAAGCTATAACTACTTCTAGGATAGAAGGCACGACAGCATACCTTCTCCAAATCTGCCCATAATATATATGTATATGACCAATTGACCAGCACCGTGAAAGTAAATAACAAGACAAGAGTTCAAGTGCCCAAACAATCATAGATGCATCCACCAATGATAAGCTTCATAGTCTCAACTCTTATACGCATGGTCTCAACTCTTAAACAACTAAATTCTCTTCAGAAGAGGTTTAAAGGCATACTTTAAATAGGAAAATTTAGGTCAGATAAAAATTGCTGGGTCTTACAAATTCATAAACCCAATCCGACTAAAGAGAACAAAATAATCCAAAAGCTCACGAATTTTAATACTGAATGTATGACATTGCCATGAGAAGCAAGAATTCAGATAAAAAAAAAAAACTAACCTTGTTCTTGGGGAGGGTTTTGATGGGTCTATGTACAACTGAATGCCAGATAAATATGGTACATAATATTGCACAACGGAGTCGCTACCATTCAAAAGCAGCGGCACTCCTGCCCCATATGCACTCCACTCTTTAAAGGATTCCCAAAGATCACCCAGCATAAAGTATGGTCGATACTCATCCTCCTGAGTTCTCCACCCCTTCATGCTTGTCTAAATTCAAAACCAAATTCACATCATTCAGCTTACTAGCAATTCAATCGAAGACTCCAACTACACTATTAGTACTAATTAAATAAACAACAAAACTCAACCTAATGCCAGTTAAACAGATAAAACAAGATTCACACCCCGATCAAATAAAAACAATCATCAATTCATCCCACATTGCAATCCAAAAGGAAGAATTTTTTTTACCTAATCAGATCCATTTCTCACTGAAATTAACTACGATAAAATCCCAATTCAAATTAGGAACTGAATTGGAAACCCTAAATCGAATTCCCTTACCTTGGAGAAGTACTGAGCGGGGACTGAAGGAGTAGTATACTCCAAAAACCMATCCAAATTCGTRGAATGCYACGACACRGAAGCAGGCGGTGTCGTCGCAGTAGTCATAGTCGCCGTAGTAGTAGTAGCCGTGGAAGCACAATCATCAGATTCCACTCGATTATTCTCCGACGAAGAGCAAACACTCTTCGCCCTCGGCTGCTCCACCACCACCACCTCCGTCTCGGCCGATGCCTCCGCAATCGCCACCGCCTTCTGCCGCCGTTGCTGCTGCTGATTCTGACTATGATTTTGATGCTGATGCTGATTCTGACTGTGATTTTGATGTTGTTGATATATTATGATTTTGAGATATTTTTCCCTCCTTAATTCCTTCCTTCTCTTGCTCTGCTTCTGCAACACCACTGTTGGTTCTGTTGCTGTGTGTTGCTGTTGCTGTTGTTCTGTTGTTGAAGTTGTTGGATTCCGGCGAACTTGCGGCGGGTTTGTGAATCTGTCGCCGCTACGACTACGACCGTACGATGCCGTCGACATTGCACAAAACACAATTAGATGAAAATAGACAACTTCGATGAATCAAAATCGTCGATTTCTCTCTCTTTTGTGCATAGGGTTTAGCTGTTCTCGACTTTTCTAGGTTTCTTCATTCTTTTAGATAAAATCCCAATTCTTCCTCTTTTCCGCTTTCGGGATGCGACAAGTTTTCCCTTATTTAGAATTATTTTTTTTCCTTTTTTTGAAAACAAAATAAAAATAAATAAAATAAACAAGAAATAATTCAGACTTTTTCGTTTTTTTAAACAAGATGAAGAGAAGGAGGAAATGCTTTGTTGTTGATCATTTTAGAAGACACAAATGCCGCACACAAAAAGGCATAATTTTTTTTTTTTTCCCGAAAAAATAAAACACAATTTTGAGTTGGTTTTACAAAAACTTCGAATTGACAATCCTCCTTTTTATTTACCGCTACACTTCTAACTTTTGATTATAATGTGTCGTCATCGTATCATGTCGTGTCTATTTTATTTTGTGTCACTTGTATGATGAATTAAACTTTTAACCTAATTCGTGTCGATTAGATTGTATTATATTTATCGTCAGGTGTTTAATATTCTCAACTCAAACCCTCTAATAATGTGAAATTTTTGTGTCAAACCGGCGTCATATCGATATTAACTTATATTGATAGTAGCGTAAAACACTAAGATACATTGTCATGTCAACATGTGTATTTGAACCTTCCAATCCTAACTCGACCTTATACATAAAAAGAAGTTTTTTTTTTTAAATAGAAATATAGCAACATGCTTTTATATGCTACAATAATTTCATTATATGCACGTGTGAAATACTTCCTTCGTTTTCAATAGTGTAACAAAAGGTATTGTCTGAGAATTAAAATAATTCCTTTGTTACACAGTAATTGAAACAGGAGAAGTTAAAAAGAAAAGATAGAGAGTAAAGTCAGAAATCATGAAGAAGCTTTATGTTAAGTTTTGGGGTTATTATTGAAGATTTTTTGAGGTGAAATGTGAATAATCATATTTTTGCTGAATTATGATCAGAGGATCAATTTACGTGTATTTTGAGTACATCTCGTGAAATAGTCTGATTGTAAAAAAGGGTCCCACTTGAAGTGTTGTGTTTACCGGCTTATAATCAGGCATTGTATCTTAGTCTCTAAGTGTTTAATGGAGTCTCAACTAATCTCATCTAATATGTGATAAAACACTGGAGTCTCAAGTGAGTTTTTGAAAATGAAACTCACGTTGAGACCCTCATGGCCCACATTTAAGTAGTTTGTTCTATCTTCCTACAGATTAAAAATGTTTGAGATATGTTTTTAAGTGTCGTGAATAGAATCTGGGGGATAAAGGGTAAAAACTTGTTATAAGCTAAATTGTTAAAAAGTAAGTAAATGACGTGACGATTTGATTGTAGGGTGAATCTTTTGGAGGAGTGAGTTTGGATGAACATTCTAAATGTTATTGTTCTATTGGGTTGAATTTTGATTTGGAACTAGAGTAGACTAGTGTGAAGATAAGGGTTTGGAAAATTGTGTGTATCCCAACTCATAGTCAAGTCATGAAATGATAATTTGGGTTTGAGATATGAGATAGAGAGTGGGTGTGTTATTCTAAAGGATTAGTGTTTAGCAATGGATATGATGGTGATATTTTTTTCATTTTGCGCCTTTTTATTGCGATCATCAATGAATTACTTACTTTATACAATCAGTATGCACATAGAAAGTTTGTCATCACAGAATAATTAGGTTCTGATAAAGGTGATCATGTATTAGGCGGGGCCTGGTTCGGGTCAAACCTTGACTTTAATCTGTAAATTAAAAAAATCGAAGTTACATGAAAATTCAGCCCAAAACCCTGTCAAATTTCTTAGCCGACGCTTGTTTTGATCGCCTCACATATCTGTAACTATCATGAGTAATTGCTATTCTCGATGGCCGTTCAAGAAAAAAAATGAACGATGTCACTAGTTTACAAACTATGTATACTTGTACTGACCTGGATGGGACTGACTCGAAAATATGTTTGAGAAACACTAATTATCAATTTATCAAGTATTATCTAAAAAAATACAATTTCATCCGAGTTACATCTATATATATTATCGTATTTTTTAAAAAATTTGAAAATTGATTCAACAGTTGAAAATAGATGAGCTTGTACCATGTAAAGATGTCTGCTAATTGCTATCAACCAAAGAGACTTGTACCAAGTAAATTCAACTAGTGATGTAGAATAGATAGCTGTACCATATAAATCAACAGTAGTACTATTTCTTTACTTTGAACATTTATATAAAAATTAATAAGATAATATAACATAATGTTAACAGATAATAGATCCTATCAATAATGACAATCAGAGTGCTTATAAATTTTCCAAAAAACGATACTTGCTATGACGGGCGCCTCTGAAACGTACGATAATAACTAAATACATTTCAAATATTACAGTATATAATTTTAAGATACATATCAACATCGGCGTATCAATTGGTAATTAATATGGTATATTCATTAAATATCTCCATTAGCTTACTCTTATCTAACCGCCTCGAAGCGTCGTAGCTTTTGTCCACAATACGTGTATGACTAACTAATTAAAAATGCATATATACCAATGTTGTAAGCATCTATTCATTCTTCTGTTTAATCGGAGCTAAATATAATATAATTGGGAGATTGGAAGACTTAATTTTTAAGTACTTATATAATCTAATTTTCCCCCAAGTCTTTTGCCGCATCACTCCCAATGCATTTTCACTGAGTAATTTAATAATATAGTGATTTATAAGACTTGCGAGAATTAAACAAATAAATGTATGATGTTTAAATTTAGAAAATGAATAAGTTCACACTGTGAAAAAAATGCAAATTTGTCAGATAACATGAGTTATTGTTTTACAACACGATCTACCATGATTTGAGTATGTTATTTGCCATGGGCTCCATTTCAGCGTACATGAATCAATTTCCATCAGCCTTAAACACGAATCTTTTCCCCGGCCTATTTCGGATTTCAAACCATACATATCACTAGGTGGAGATGCCCATTTATGCACGATCAAAAGGAACAATTATCAACCTAGAACACACTCACACACATATCTTTAAACTTTTTCATCCACATTAAACAATAATCACGCACATTAATTTCTGCTAACCCCCATCACTCATACCAACACTTCTATATATCCCCGTACCTACACTAATTGACCCTTTCGCATTAATTTAATACCCAATGCAAAATTTCAAGCACGATTGTTCACTTATGGCTTACCTAATACTATCATCGAAACCTAAAATGGAAGAGGAGTGTGACAACCGTTTTTAGAGGTGGGATTTGTATATTTTCATATCTTTACAAGTCATGAATCACTTTCAACGACTAGCTAAATTGATATTTGTAGTTGAGTAAAATAATACATGGAAACAAAGATTAATTACAAAAAAAAGGTATATGCACACTTTATTTTGAATAAGTGATACTTCAAATACTTGCATCTTCTATGGTCTCACACTTTTCAATGCATAACTTACAAATACAATATTTTTAGATGTACATAAGAAAAAAAATATACAAATTAGATATTAATAATCTACACATTACGACGAATCTAACAAAATCTCATATGACTATAATCATATTTATATATACATCACAAATTTAATTCAAAAAACATTGGTAAATAGTGTGTCAACTAGTACGAGTTTTCCCAATCAACATTTGTCAAAAATTGAATTTCTTTCACTATTTGAAGTTCCATATCTTCTATAGGTATTTCAAAATTGTGGTTAATTAAGATTTTACATGATTAAAACCTTTTGACTCGTATTATTAAGAGAAAAATTTAGAAGATCATCTCATATTGTCAACTGTGTTAAAATTCAAATTTTATACTCCGTACAACATTTAGATTCGGCAGGAATAGTAAGCAACTATTATTTATGCTTACCCTCCACCGTAAACAAACGCAAACTATTACAAACAACTATTCTTAGTTAGTATTTTGCCTACTATAATTTGCTATGTGGTTCATATCTTCAAATTTGTTATATAGCTTACCATGACGAGATTTTAGCCTAATAATTAGACTAATAAAGTACTCAATAAGATCTTATTTACACTAATTCACCAAGTCACAAATTTGAATCCTCCACTCGATTTACGCGTGATTCTTTCGCATTAAAAGTTAAAAAAAACACACACAATATTTTACCATTCACACCTTTAAAAAATCTTATATAGTTTTATCATATAATTCTAATATTAAAACAAAAAACATACGATGCCAAAAAAAATGGAAATAAAACTTTGAAAATGACCATTTTAGAAGCAAAAAATCACACCTTAAGTTGAGGAGAGTGGACTTCCCTTTCATCCTATCATGCACTCATCAATAGCCATCAAATGAATTATAATTGATTTCCCAAAAGAATTGCAAGAATCATGTGGTTGCTATTAGTACAATTTTGTCACATGCATATTTTTTTATAATTTATAATATATAATTTGGAAATTTTAGGTAAGTTTGCTTTCAAATAAATTTTACCACTGAATTATTGGCTTTGCTTTATAATATATAAGATGGTTCCTTTCTACTATTTGGAGAATTTGTCAACTATATATTAGGAAGGTGTAATATGTGTGAAAAACATTATCTGGCATACTGTCTCAGAATGACTGCTCTGTTTAGCATATGTAAGTAATAAGTAAAAGAAATTAAATGTTATCGTTATGTAAACTATATCTTGGTTTCATATATAATTTGAAGACTGAGGTTAAGGTATATTACAGAATCATGAAAATAGAAATATATGAGTGGTTTGTGACAGTTGAAACATAAATATATACTCAAGAATGTTAGTTATTCTTTGGTTGGGTTTTTTTTTTAAAAAAACAGAGAGAGGAATTAAGTGTTTTAATAGCATTACTATGAATTTTATCTAATTCATATCAGGATATGGAGCAATACAAGGAGACAAGAGGAGGGTGTTTTTATCCCCTCTGTACACCAATATGGATTAGAATATAGGAGAAAAAACAAGTCATTGATTATGTGAAAGTATTTGTTTTTTTTTTTTGGCAATATACTTCTTCTTTTGTCAAAAGATATCTTTCTATTGTCGAAGGTTGTCCAATCACATATAGTAATGTTAAAAAAAACACTCGTAAAAATAATATAAGCATAAAAGAAAAATAATGTTTTCAACTGGCTTAAAAGTGAACAGGAGAAGTACAGGCAAAAGGCAACCATTAAACCTTAATAACTCTCAAAATTTTAACAAAGCTAGTTGTCAAAAGTAAAAAAGTATTATCTCACTAGATTACAAAGCAAGGATTTTTCCTGTGATCATGTAAAATTTCCTAACATTATACTTGGACAAAAGAAATTGGCAAGGAAAGAAAATGGGAGTGACAATTTTTTGTTGAGAAAAGATGTAGAGAGAACGAGGGGGAGAAAATTACTTTCAGCAAGTTTAATAAAGGCTCCAATGGAAGTGATATTGGAGAAAAACAACCTTAATATTCCTTCTAGTTCTTCCTCTCTTTTTCCTCTTCTTCTCTTGATATCAAACGGTAATGTGCCTCGAAACACAAACACCATGTCTAGCTCCAGATCGCGTGATATGCTAGTATAGAAAAGGTCTATAAAACAAAAATTGATTCGTGATTCATCTATAGGCCTCATCCTAGAATTGATCAATCAACTATCTAAAAAAAGAGCCAAGTACACGATATATAGATTTATAATAGAGTAATCTCACAAAGTAATTCAAAAGTACTTTAATTATGCTATTTTTAAAAAAAAAAAAATGTAGTAACATTGTATAAAGTAAGAGTTGGAAGGTAGTGATTTGACAATTCAAATTGGGACCGTTTACACTAAAAAAAAAAAAAAAAAAAAAAAAAAAAAAATAAAAAACACTTGATTCTTAATGACTTAAAGGTTAGAGATCAAACTGGTATCAAAAGGTTATTAACAAGCCAAAGTTTTAGCGGGGATTCATCCAGTCTACAAGCGAAAGAAATAGAGGATATATTCCTAAAGACATTGTAAAAGGATTTGCATGGTGCAACATATATTTTGTGCTTAGAAGAGAGCCAAGAGGGTGGATGAGAAGGATTTCAGGATTCTCTGGAGACCACCTGACTATGCCCTCACCTCCGCACAAACCTTTGTAATTAAAAGAATTGTATTTAAATAATTTAGTAACAATAAAGATTGATTTATTGAAAGATATATCAAATCTATTTAGGTACATTAGGTCTCTAAAAGCAGCTATGCAGTATCATATCTCAATATTAATATGGCAACAACGGGTCACTATATTTTCTGCAACAAAACCAAAGAAATGTCTTCTATACAATGTAAGCTAATAGCTTCCAATGCAACAAGCTTTTCTCACAACAGTACTAGGTCAAACCCGCTATCAATAAAAGAAGTAAAAGCACTATTAAGATCGACCTTTTAGGAATTCTAATGACAGCTAGTCAACTCTAATGAACATGCATCATCAATTAAAATACGTTATCTCAGATTCAATGACACCCCTGCAAATTAGAGCGTATGATTACTCTAACACCATTACTTTAGATAGAAAACAGCAGTCTGAATGTTCTGCTGTCCAAAAAAGATAAGAAAGAGGTAGATTTTAATCATAAAAGGCCTTGTTAATACATAATACAATAATCCTTTCTTATATAACTAACAATGCAATCCCTAAAACTAAATGTCATAACTATTCAATAAGGCATCTAAAGTATGAAAGAGCTACTTTCCTTGTGATAAAATAGGGATTCCAATCGTCTGGACATCCTTCTCTTCATAAAGCCCACTTTCGACAAAAGTTAAGCATCTATACATATAAATATCATAATCTTCATACCACTATTCTAATTTACCTATTATCAATAAATTTCAGCTTTCTTTGTTTTAGGTTTGGCTAGCTCGTTTCCGAGTGCAGCTAAGCAATTCCAAACTCACAACGCTCTCAATCAAATAATAAAGTAAATCTATCTAACCTAAAATGACAGATTCTCCACCCCACACAACATTAAACAATGATTCGGATAATCGGAGTGAGAAAAATCGAACGATCCTTCTTCGGTAACTATCATTCCTTCGACCGTCTTTTCAAGTTAGAAAGTGACCTCTAAAACCTAAAACCAAAACATCAAGATTAATCCTTTCTTGTGAAACCTCACTGTCTCTKATAAAAGAGATTCCTTGCATGTCCCACCCCCTTTAACCTTTCAAATATTCCCTCCTCGAATACAAATATGATGCCATCTATTCTTTCATACAGTTGCACACCTGCATCCTCAAAAGCCCATATTCGGGTTTCAGCATCTTCCTATCTTCCTACAAGATGGTTCCAGAATTAGAGGTATGGCTGCATACTCAATACTTTAGCAACAGCATATATTCCGAAATTTTTCTATGAATTTTGTATTTTACACTTACATACACCAATACCCTCTAATCTTTTTTCAGCTTTGCTGCCAAAAAAATGCAGAGACCTCGAATTACAGAGATAAATGTCCGCATGGACTGCAATGGGTGTGTGCAGAAGATCAAAAAGGCACTCAACGGCATTAATGGTAAGTAAACACAAAATTAGCTGGGTTTTCTTTTCCTACTCTCATCAAAGATAAAATACTCTGTATATTGTTGAGCAACTTCYCATCATTCTCATCATTTACTGCTTTGCATACAGGGATATATGATCTCTACATCGACTTTCCCCAGCAGAAGTTAACAATTATCGGATGGGCTGATCCTGAGCGAATCATCAAAGCAATAAAGAAAGTCAGGAAAGTGGCGACAATCTGTTCTCATACAGAAGCACCAGARCCGAATTCCCAGCAAAATGAACAAGCACAACCTCCTGAAGGAGGAGGTGCACCACCACCAGAAGGAGGGCCACCTCCACAGGAAGGAGCACCACCTCAAGATGCAGAAAATTCTCAGCCGGCAGAACCTCAAAGGACGGAAGAGGCACCACCTCCACCACAGGAAKAACCYAGTGATCAACCTCCACCGCCGCCGCCAGCAGAAAATTCACAGGCTCAAAATCCACAACCAGATTCGAACCCTCCACCTGAACCGCAACAAAACCAGCCACCAAACAATTACAGACCTACAGAAGTAGAGGAGGTTCGTGTGGTATACCACAATTCACCTGACTATGGTTACAGACACGGTTACGCTAATGGGTATGGACCTGGATACAATCATGGATATGGTGGACACTGGAGTAATCAACCAGGTCCTAGTTATAGAGCTGAACGACATCCTCAACCTGGTTATCATGATCCACCTCCTCAACCTGGTTACCATGAGCCACCCCCCCAACCTGGTTACCATGAGCCACCCTCTCAGCCTATTTACCACGAGCGTCCCAGGCCTATCTATCATGAGCCACCACCTCATCGTGTATATCATGAAACACCACCCCGTCCAATATATCATGAATCACCATCCCAACCTATCTATCACGAACCATCTAGGCCTGCTTACCAAGAGCCACCACCAAGAAATGCTTACCATGAACCACCACCTAGAACTACTTACCATGAACCACCACCCAGAACTACTTACCATGAACCGCCACCTCAACCTATTCATGCGACTCATAATTATAACATGTACAGACCATCACCTTCCGTGACAGAYTACCAATATGTACGATCTCCGCCYCAATACACACCTCAACCGCAATACACAGCTTATGGTGCGATGGATAACTACAATATGGATCTATATCGAAATGGTGGTGCTAGCCAAGGGAATGTGACTTCTATCTTCAGTGATGAAAACCCAAATGCATGTACAATTGTATAGGTACACAGATTCATTGCCAATGTAAAATCTWTTTCTTTTTTTTCAGTCCTTTCATGTTGCTTGCTTGGGAAGCTAACATGCCAAAGCACAACATTTGTGGTGGTGATGTACACATTACCAATGAGATTCTTTCTTGTGTCTATGAGAGGAATCAATTCTCCATCCTAGAGAGATAATATACTGTCTTGTCAAAAAATTATATGATACTTCCCACGTTAAAAAAAATACAAGCACGTTGATTTTTACTATCAGTGTTTTCCTTTTTATAATTGTTAAAATAAGGTCTAGTTCCTATCTTATTTAGCATCATCCATTCATACAGGTCCGCCAAAAAAAAAGGTGTACTTAGCCATTCAAGATCAAAGTTGAGCCATCATGGTAATCCTTGCTATCGAAATTTTTGTACAGCATTTCACAATTGACGGAACTTCAACTATATATTAATGCATAGAATGATAGAGCAGGTGAAGGAACACAGCACGCATAAACACTAAAAAAAAATATGGCACACAAATTTTAAAGCTTTTAGATTATATCACTTTCCAGTTGTCCCAGCCCTCATTTTAATTGTCCATAAGCCACTCATCTTCACTTGATTTTTTTTTATTATTTTTACAAAAGAACAACCAGAATACTTGTTACTCTCTCCCATTTTCATCATTTTTTTAACAATTAAAACACAATTTAGTAGCACATAGAATGTCTTTTTTTTAATAAAGAGAAAAGTGCCGAAATATTACGGATTTCCCAAAAAGGAAATTTTCAACTAAAAAATGGGACAAGGGGTAATTGTTAGTCTAGTATTACTATAGTACCAAATGCCTAGAACAGTCAGAAGGGGCACTTAAAACATCTAACAAATTATTACAACTCTTGTTAAGTTGTCCTGCATCCTCTTTCATATTTTATATTATTTATTTTCATTTTTTTTGGCTGGTGCATGCTCTACGGTGAGGACGGGGAGCAGTGAAAGATATGAGATATCCCTTTCTTGAAAAAAATAAAATAAGATATTTGTCCCAACTCTGCCCATGTATGTGCTTTCGCAGTTTCACCCTTTCTTTGAGGTTGAATACAAATGTCCATTAGATAATAGCATCAGTAGGAAGTATAGATTGCACTGAAACAAATTACATTAATGAAACTGTAATAAAGGGGAAGAGACATAAGAAGAGATGGTGGAGAAAATATATATAATGTAATTTCAAAATTTAACACATCTAAAGTATAATAAAATTCTAAAAATGGAAAAGATACTAGACACAAATTGGCACTATGAGCAGGATGAAAAGGACATACAAGCATGCAGATAATGCAGAATCTCCCAGAATTCAATCCAGTTATTAACAACATGGAGAGAAGACCAAATAAACTCCATCATACGGCCGAGAATATTAGAGTCGCCATCGAATATAAGTTGTCTGCTAATTGCTAAACAGCAAGCTGCAAACAGAATAGGAGCCACGTCACAGACCAATAGCTAACATACTAAACCTTTGCCTAGATTGGTGGAATATAAAATCAAGAATGAGGAGGCTTTCAAAAACAAATTTAACCATCCAACGAACAGCGTATATCAATGAAGACATATGAAAGTCATTCACAATAGTACGCTAAATGAAACCTCAGTGTGCTCATACTAAGTTAATTTAACTTCCACACACGAAAAAATATCTCTTGACACAGAATTAACCTTATACCAACAATTCTTCACGATACCTTCTTAGAACAAATAAACCATCTGTACTTTCAAAGCATCCTGCAGTCCAATTGCCTGAATAAAAAGAGGCTCTTGCATCTTAAATATCTCTGAAATACAATCCACAGACTTCATTACCTGCAAGACTGGGTGCAACATGCCGAACTATAAAACTTAGATGCTTCTTTTGTTTAACGCAAGTCAGAAAAGTTGTTAACGACAATTTTTTGATTGGGGGCTAGTCAAGTACTACTGACGAAAAATTAACCAAAGAGCCCACCCTCCAAACTTGAAATCAGTACAGGATAAACTGGAGCATTGAAGTGACAGCATAAATTTTCTTGCGGAAAAACATTCATATCGAAAAATTATGGCAAGTTCGCTCCTTAACAGTCTAAACACCAGCCACTTTACAGGAGACCCAATCACAATATCTAATACGAATAGATGATACAGACAATTCTCAGTACTTCCTCTTATCGTAGCCCAATCACTACAAACAAACTATTTAGCATACTCCGTTATGAACGAAGCTTCAAAAATGACAAGTAGCTGTGTATAGAAAGGTCGATCATTTCACAACAAAATATAATTATGTTTCTAACATATGCAAACATATAAGTCTAGAAATCGTTACCTATATTATTATAATTGTCATCGTCTTCAAACTACATACTTGAGCTTCTTCATACGTCTTTCCCGAAAAGAAACTTCTTCACCTCTTCCATCTTCTCTTCACTTCACACTATTTCATTGTCTATCAAGGAAGGGCTGGTCCTCAACTGGCTAAGCCTTGTTCAATTCTATTTGCAGGACAGAACCGGAAATAAGTATGAAGTTAATATACAAATCCATAAGGATTATTGACAAGTGACATTATCAATTATATAACAAACTGTCAGTTCACAAGCTGTAATCGGACCAGTATGTTTTGCAACAAACGCTGAGTATCTGACACCTCTATTTGCTCTTAGACATCTAGAACAATAATACAAACTTACCGAGTGAAAAAAACAAAAATGTCACTGCATGAAGGTTAAGCGATACCAGTTTTTTTGTCTAAGCTCTGAACGGAATAGAGGGTCACTCAATCATTTCAGCTATACTTCAGATAAAGTTAGCTGATGTCCAAATAATTATAGATTTCACATCATAACCTGCGCCATTCATAAGAGCAAGAACGTCAAATACATCTAGATGTGAATATGTAATCTCATGTGACTAATTAGCAAATCACCACTAAAATAATCTTCCTCACTCTTTTTAATAGATTGCCAAATAAGGTAGGAGTTTTACAAACTCCTAAGAACATTTTTAATAGTGTGAAAGTGAAGAGAGGAGAGAGAGAGAGAGAGAGATGACAGCCTAAATAAGGCGGAAATATTTGTTGCACCTAATGAGAATTTTCCAAGTTACGTTAAATGTGCATCTATAAAAAATGGAGGTAATATAGCCCTTCAACGATCATACACTAAGCTTTAATTGCTTGTTTCAATCCATCATACACTAAGTTTTATGCTTTAATACAAGAATATATAACTAACCAAATACAGCAAGATAAGAATACAGATTTTGGGTGCTGCCCGCATGTTAAGTCTACAAAATCTTATTATTTATGAGGATGGTAAGTATATAAAACCACTTATAAACAAAGTTTTTTTACGTTTTGTAGCAATTCCTCAGGATCTTGTGACATATTTGATGACGTAGAGGTGCACAGGAATCTATAGATCCATGCAGAACATGTTTTCCATTGCAAGACCTGTTAAAGACCAAAGTGTTTTTCAAAATTATTCAGTCACTATTGCAAACATTATTATTTTATTTGAGGTGAAAAGCTAGTCCACTGAAGAACATCTGAACGATAAAAAGGTAATCTGTATCAAGTTATCATTAGATGAGCATTAGCCTTAGATAAACTTCCTTTGACTGCATTGGTCTAACAATTTAATATCTCAATCTTCCAGTCAGGGCAAAGATATGATTGGCTTGTCTCATCTACACACAACACATACAAGAATGGAACACAACAGGTAAACAAGGTAAAAACCATTGATTTAAACATACGTAAAGCTAAAGATAATTACTTAGGGAACAAAACTAACAACCTTTTTCAGAGTACCATATTTACAGATAATGTCATAACTGGTAAAGCTTGGAGATCTTCATTGATTAATCCGTCGAATCTTTCAATTCATTGATTATTCCTAGATTTTAGTGCATTTTCCATGAACATGCTGTAGCAATCAGCTCCCGGGCATATAATATGTCTGGGCACGAAATAATTTTAGCATTAATTAATTACTAGGATACAACTGCCAAACACTAGATAAACCATATTCAGAAAATTTCGATTTCATATAGACAAAGGAAGTGCCAAAAATAACAAGATAATAATAATCAATTGAAAAGTTGCCCAAGGCAATAAGCTATGGGACCTAATGACAAACAATCTTGACAATGGTGATCTACAATGATTAAAATCAACTCAACTCCGCATATTAATTGGTTTTCACATATACACTGTACTATTTCACCCACAGGTAAGTAAAAGTAACCTGGCACATGCAATCAAGTGAAATTAAACAAGGTTGATGTGAATGTGTTCAAAAACATAAGTTCTCACCTATATAAAATTAGTAAATATAAGAGATTATAATTATTATATATAGAAATGATTTGGGGAAATGAATTGGGGTAGTTTTAGACAGGTAATGATAATGACATTGATATTTTTCAGATAATTGTTCAAATTTCAAGTCTTAAGCAAATCTATTCACTTCGTTCACGCTTAATGTGAGTATTGTTTTTTTTCCAGTCATTAGACATTGACTAGTCATAAATGAAATAAAGATTAATTTCACTAGAGAAACAATAATCACTAGACATTAATAAAAGTTGATGATTATTCTAAACATTTGTTCAATTCCCACAAATGCAACTTGATACTGGACTGAGTTTAACCCCCAGAACCAATGGAGTAAAAAGGCTGAAGTGTGGCACTAGACAAGTATAAGAAGGTGTTTGGGCAGGTGTCATTTTCCATAAAAAAAATATAATTTTACCTATGGGTGTCAACAGATACAGCTTGCTGTATAGTCGGCTTTTTAAGGTTGATCTTGTTTGATTCATTTTATATAAGTAAGAAACCCTTTGAAACTGGATGCAAAGCTCGCTCGTGCATTGGGCAGTCTAGTGGCTGTAGTTGGTTGAAAAAAGTAACCAAACAATTTATCAATAGAGAAGAAAGGAAAAATTTAACTTTGTTGTCAAAAAACATCTAACTAGCAACGAGTTTAACCCTACAAAAGTATGAGCATGAACATGGTTTTCCCATGCAACCTCAAGGTTGACAGAAGAAGAGGAAATAATATCAACTGGCTAATAAATGGTCACACAATTTGCCAAACCCAAAGCAGCGCTTCATTCACGACAGAGGATCGCTAAAGGATATGTAGAACATAGTTCAAAAAGATAAACAAGGGGAATGAACCGTGAATAATACGAAAGACAAAACAGCAACAACGCCAACATCGCACATGCTACCATATGTGTTTACGACTATGCATCACATGCCAAAGTATCGGACTATTGACCAGAAGGGCATTTAATTATGCAATGCTGGTATTGCTGTGGACTTAAATACTTCATAAAGCTTCATTTCATCTGCTTCCTCAACAATTAAAACAGAACCAAGTCAAATTACAAACGAAGATATACAAAAATTATAGCCACAAGTTGAGACCAACCAATACCTAATTTGCATCCTGCTGCTATCTTAATCTTTTGAAGACTGGTCAATGGTCATAAGCAACACACATTTCTAGACCGATTTAACCTGAAATCTCTAAGCATGACGAATCTAAAATCTTTCCTGAATGACGGTTTGAATCATAGAACACCATGAGAAGAATACATATGTAGCAGCTCAGCTGCAGCTTTTGGATTTTTGCAGCATATATAGCAGCTGAAGCACCTTTATGGGTTTTGTCATACATATCCTCAACAGACAAAGTAATGCGGGTAGGCTTCACMTTCCGTAACTCCTCAATATCTTTCCCATACCAGAAGTAGCCCACACCAACCTCTGAAATGGCCAATACATAAAAACCTGCTTCGTCTGCATCTTTGTGATTAATGTATCTACAATCTAGGTAGACAGCTGGGTGTTCCATAGCAAGAGCACAACTTGCAGACTGCTTCTTGCTTTTATCTATTCTCCAGACAGCAACATATCTCTCCCCAATAGCAGAAGAGAAGACATATGTTCCATCTTCACTCAAAATCATGCAACGGATAGCACCCTAACACCATTCACAGAAAAGGTGACTAACAAAGAATTTCCTCCATAACAAATGCAATACTAGTCACAAAATTTCAAATAATGATAATATAGTGATTTAGAAACATACTGGATGGCCAGTAAACTTTTGGATCTTTTTGTGATCTGAATTAAAAATCTTCATTTGAGAAGCTGCAGTGGCAATTGTCTTCCCATCTGCTTTAGAATATCAATCAAACATGAAATGAGCAGAAAAATAATAATCACGTGCCAGGAAAAAAAAAATTAAAAAAAACATCTTTACCACAAGACAGTACATATGTACATTTGCATACATCAAAGTTCCTGAAGAGAACCAGAAGAGTAGCAGACAACTTATTACACTACCAAAAAGAAATCAAGTTTTATAATTAGGGACACTGAGGTCGTCCTATTTACTATCAGAAGAGAGAAATGCCACTTAAATGAACCTTATGAAACAATATTTAGCAGGTATAACTTAAACAATTCCCCTCATCACTCATTGTAAGCCTGAAGATGAATATGTTTAAACAAAGGAAGCGATTCAAAAGTCAATACTCTTGCTTCATTTTACATGCATTCCCAGCCTAGTTTCAAACTTTAAAAGAAGGAACTTTGAACCTTTCTCCAGTAAGTTCAAAATCAACTTAATTTTCATCRGTAAAACCGATTTGGACTGTCCATGAAACATAAAATCTTACTACAAAACCTAAGGGAAAAGGTTCAGTAGTTGAGATCATTCGATAACCCACAAGTCCATAACTAATGGCAAGGGAAGAGCGAAAAAATGGATTCACAACTCTTTAAAAATTATTAAAATCTTTGACAAAAAACACCAGAAGGGTTTTAATACAGGAGAAAATTGTGGATCTTCTAATAGCTGTTAATTGTTATCCTCAACAAATGGAGGTAACTAGACATTATACTATAAAAGACAGCAAATTATACCCATAAAGGCTCGGTACACCAGCAATTAACCTATACTTTCTTCCACACCACTGGAAGAGGCAAATAGTTTTATCGTTGCATCATAGAAGCTTTAACAATTAATAAGAGACTCGTCTCCAGTATAATCTCTATAATTATTTTCCAGAGAAAATGAAAATCCTATAAAAATCAAGTTTTAACAGATCAATATAAACTAATCATATATAAAAGGTTCATATAGTTCAAACTCTAATCTGTTGCAAAGATGGATGAAGTACAGTAATCTGAGACAAGAAGCACCCTTTTGGGGCTTCCACGAGCATAACTATCTAATGCACATGTAATGTATGAAAGTCAGCCTTCTGATGTACACAGATCAACCCCACTTAATTAGAAATCAGATGAGAACAAAAATAGATACAAAGCTGATAATGTGTTGAAAACATACCTGATGAAAACACCATGCTGGTCACTGCTTTTGTTGAAGCTTTAAAGCTTCTCAACAAGTTTCCAGTAATTGCGTCTACTTCACAGACCATTCCTCTAGCACCAGAAGTAAAAATGCAAGAACCTTTTTGAAGCAATGAAGATAGCAGTACCCCCTACAAAGAAGAAAGATTAGCCCAATACTCAATTTTGTCCACATGCAAGTATCAATTTGCATGAGTAATGTCAGGCAAATAGAGTATACAGAATTCAGTGAATTGACATTAGCCAAAGCAGAAATTGTAACTTTTAAAAGACGCTTGCACAACAAACAGTGTGATTTCAAGCAAGGGTTAACAAATCTCAAACTTCTCGGAAATTGGAAATTTGGCTATTTCCAATCCTACCTCTTCTATTTCTTGATGTCTGCATTGCTAATTTTAGTAAAAGTACATTGATTGAGTGTAGTGAGTTCCCACATGGTGGAATAAGTTTTTTGAGTTTGACCCCATATTAATCTTGGTTGAGTTCCATAAAATTGCTCCTTGATAAAAATTAAGAGTATACAACTTCACAAGACCATCATACGTGCGAGAAATGTCCTAGAGTGCAAGATCTAAAGAACAATTGATAACATTCACTTGATCAATTGTTATGTATTTTTTAGATATTGATATCGTTTGTAGATGTTATAATGAATGATTAACCATCAATAAATAAAGCAAGTTACAGCCAAAACTTTTTTTTCCTTCCCCTTTTCCCTCCTTAACATATTCTCCACATCCCTCTATCCCCGGAAGATAGTAAAGGCTAATTAAAGTACGGAGTAAAACTTAGCATCCATAGCAATTTGACACGCCGGGTGGCAATCACTGATTTTCCACTTCACTGACCAACTAACACGTCCAATGCCAGTACATCACACTTGCCTGTTCCAAGCACTATAAATGAAGTGCCTAGCTTCCTTTTCTTCTGCAATGAGTAACCTAAACATATCAATCATTCCAATTACTTGAACATTTTGAAAACGAAAAGGCGAAAGCAAAATTCGCCCAAGCTAGCTCATTTAAACAAGGACTATACCTTTTGTCAAAAGACAACCACTTCCATGCAAGTGTAATCAATTGAAAGGTGCCTCTTTTCCTTGCTTAGCAAACAAGTTCGACTCATCGGTCGATACGATATCGGAGAACTCCGTCTGAAGCTGGCTTTTACTGTATCCCATATCTGAAAACCCCAGAACACCCAATATAAGAAAAGGGGATATTTTGAGCATACCCTAAAACCCTACCAAAACCCCACATTATAATTTCAGTCAAATTAATCTCATTTAACCCAATTAGCAAATTCCACAAAACTTTGAGCAAAAGAAAACAATCTAAAATCATACCAATTCAAAAACAACAATAAATAAATACCCCAAAATTAACATAGAAAGCTTACCTTAATGCGGCATCACCAGAAGTAATGGGCGAAGAAATCAAGCGAAGGGCTGAAACAAGTCAAGATGTATCTGATATTGGAAACCCATGAAATTAAGCTGAAAATAAGAACATTAACAAGCAGAATACATTCAATTGTTAGTTTCATCAGATGGTGTAGTAACTAGCAAAATAAAAGGAGGAAGAATGATTGGAAATATTGATTGACCTAAAAAAAACGACAGATTAACGCGAAGAAGGAAGACGCTGGGTAAATGGCGAAGAATGAAAGTAATGTTTTGGTTTTGGGGGTTTAAGGAGGTGCTTTAATGCGCGGCACAGAAGATGAGGACACTAGGGAGAGCAGAAGGTATGTTACTTGTGATTTGTGATGGCATTTATGTAATAATACAAAACTTGAATTAAAAAAACTAGAATAATTGCCCGAGCAATGTTGCTCGGTTTTAAATTATATGCATGGCAGTATTCTTATACTCACAAACGTGTTTACTTTTAAACTCAATCGCTGTTAATTAAGGTTATAAAAAATATTTTGTAATTATTAATTAACGAAGCATGTTAGAATTATTATTTTAAAAGCCCGGGCACAAAAATTCCAAATAGCGTTTTTTTTATTAAAAAAAATAAGGTACCGATCTTATACTTATACGATACCCGTGTAATTATCAAAAAGTATTGTATGTAACGGTCTTACAGTATATTAATGAAAAACGATATTTGTGATTGGGCTTGAAAAATAAAACAGTAACTTTAAAAAAACAAAAAAGTAACTTAAGAACGGAAATCAATGACTTAACAATTTAGAAATAAAACATTAACTAAGCAAAAAATAATAACATAAAAACACAAAAAAATAACTTTCGAACCAAATGTTATAACTTCAATACAATTTTTAGCAACTTAAAATTATTTGATTTTTTTTTTCTCGAATAAGTGTAAACTAAATAACAGAAAGAGTGACTTAAAAACATAAAACAATTACTCCGTACCTAAAGATGTAACAATTATTTAGAAACAATATATGGATGAATCAAAAGATTGTAACTTGAAAASACAAAAGAGTAACTTAGAAACAGAAAGTAGTAACTTAATACGGAGTAACTTATATCGATAGTAATCTAGGAAGCACAGACACTTCGTCAAGGTAGCGTGTCCCGTGTCGGAAACGGACACTCTTCGGACACGCGTAAATCCGTGTCTGACGCATAAAAGGACGCATCCAATTTTTATTATATTTTCGGACACACGGACATAGATATAAAACGTTATAGACACGTGTCGGACACGTTTTCAAGAACAAGAATGTCTTCTCCTATTTTAATCTAAAACCCTAACCTCTATTATATCATTTTATCCTATAAAACTCACTGAATTAACTCAAACCAATAGAATTCTTCTTCTCTCTCCTCATTTAGGTCGCTCCAAGAACTCCTCTTTCCTTACGTCATTTACGTCGCTCTTGACAATTCGTCGATCACTAATTTACTTCACTTATTTGCTTGGTTTGTTAGATTTATAACGTCAAAGAAAAGATAAAAACGATGATTACTTGCAAATTATCTTTCTTGCATCTTTCCAAACCTTTATTGAATAAGCACAAGCAAATTAGATACTCGTATCAAACTTTGTAATCTCTCTTTCGTTCATCAATAAGAAAGTGAACTCTACTAGTCTGTCGCATATTTTTAAAGTTATAAACCTCGCTATTATGTATAAATCGTACACCAGGTTATGTCTTACGTTAAAAAAATTGGATTTTGTTAAACGTTGCCCGCACTTATCTAATTTTTGCTCACATTATTTAGTATAATTACAACTTTGCCATTTACTCAATCATCAATCTAATCTAATAACATATACTAAAGCAATCTCCACCCCTTCATATTTTCCCTCCCAAATTTCCCTCCCATTCCCACCTTATTAATTATATTTATTATTATTATTATTATTATTATTATTATTTATTTATTATTATTATTATTTATATTTATTTTTGCATACTAATTATAAAAAAAAACACTTAATTAAAGTTAATAATTGTACTTTAGACAAAACTTTAACAATTTATTAATTGATATACATACATAATTCTATTTATTATCACAAATAAAACATTATTATGAAATACTCACATTTTTAAAAATAAGTTTTGATTTTATTTACGGTATTTCGTATTTTATTTAAAAGTCGAACATTTGCTCGGGTATTATCTAGTACTAATACTAAAACAATCCCCACATTTTAAGTTTTCCCTCCTAAATTTTTCTCCCAACTTAACTTAACTTAACTAATGATTGCATTTATAAAAACAAAAACACTAATGAATATAAATTAATAAACGTGCCTTGAAAATGTAAGTTGATCTTGACTATTGATACTAACTCTTGTAATTTATCCTTC
>SNQN01001193.1:39563-62650 GCA_008642245.1 Bassia scoparia | reverse complement strand
AGTTTAAGTTAAAATTGATAAATTGTCTGCAACACATTATAAAGAAGGAAGAGAGAATTGTTTGTCGTTTGATTCAACTTATTTTAAGCATTTCAGTGCTTACTTTAGAAAAAATATCATATCAGAAATATTCATATAAAAAAAGTTCACATATGATGAGATTAGAAAATTTCGGATCATAAGAGCAAAAATAGATCATAAAATACTAAAAACAAAAACAACGACTCATATAATAAGTTCACAAATMAGGTAAGGAAAATATTCAGATGAGAAAAGTTCAGATAAGGTGTGCGTAGTGATTTTGCTGGTACTCTTGTGTTAATTAGTTGATTTAGTACTACATGCACTATTGCACCAAGGAACTCAATATAACATTATTCATGTCATGCGATCATGTCTAAAAGTTAAATGTCCTCTTGTATTAGACTCTTAGATCCTAACTGCATGTAAATTTGTTCTCACTGGCAGGTTTCATATCCAAATGTGACAGAGCTCTTCGATGAACTTGGTATCGATGTGGAAGCATTTGACATGTCATTTTCTGTGAGTTTAAACAAAGGGCAGGGATGTGAGTGGGGAAGTCGAAATGGGTGGAGAGGTTTGTTTGCACAGACAAGTAATCTAGTGAAACCAAAATTTTGGAGGATGCTCCAAGAATTWAAGAAGTTCAAAGATGATGTGATCATGTAAGACCTTCTTTACTCTCGGGAAATATTGGATACATGAAAAGAACAGGAGCTTACTATGGAAAATTTCAAACAATCTACTTCGTATTAGCATTCATTCCATATAATGTCATATGAGCATATTCTGTTATTCCAATGTTTTTTCTTTTGCATCATCACAAAGACTTGGAAAGAAGAGGCAAACCAACTTGGGTGTTCAGAGATTTTACCTTTTTTAAGCATGTCTTGATCTATCGGGTTTTGGAGCGTTATTTTTTTCAGATCTTTTTTTGAATTAATGGTCATGAGTCATGACATAATTGCTCTTATTATTTTGTTGTCAAAATGTATTGTATTAATGACTGTCAATTTCACACTCCTCAATGTCCAGTAGGTACCTGAAGGTCCTGAAAACAACCAGACATGGATCAGTGCCTGAAACCCTTGGAACATTTTGTCAGTCAAAGGAAATATTCTGGTTGTTCCAAAAAGCTTATCTTGGTTGAGGTGCAAAGTTTTTGTCACGAATGCTGAGCCAAGTCAGTGGCGTGTTCCTGTCATAACTTGTAACATGAGTGAGCCAAAGTAGTGGCGTGTTCTGTTTCATGTTGTTCAAACATCAAAGTATTTAACTGACCTCCGACAACAAGTTGTAAAGTTGTAACTTCTTTGTTTGAGCTTTGTTCATTTACAATCAACAAGCACCGAGTCTGAGAGAGTAAATAATATCTGAAAGAAGTTTCATTCAACTTATTGGTAAAATATATTATTTGGCAAAACGAAGGACAAATTTTAAAGCTTACTTCTTCTATAGTAATATATATTAAACTCAACCAGATTGCGTGCATAGTAATATATATTTATAGTTTATAACAACACTAATTCAATGTGAATTTAAATTGTTCATAGACATAATGAGAAGAGCAATTGCAACTGCAAGAGCTTAGTTCAGCAGTCATTGATTATTGAGCTTGAAAAATTTTCTGTTTTTTATGATTACAGATTAGCTTTGGACAACTGCTCATAAATGTATAGGTCTTTATTGCGTTTGGTTGCTTTGTAATTCTAGTTTGGTCAGATGATTATACTTGTGTTTCATCAAGAGCTAAAGTTGATATTTTGGTAGATTCCCATGTGTGCTTCCATGTGGTCTTGCCATCAGAGAGGGTGATGGCCTTCTGCCTTTTGGTCCTTTCCTGTTGCCGCAACCATCACCTGTACAGGTAATGTTTAATAATTTTCTTGTTTTTTCCATCATTTTTATATCTAATTGAACTGTAATTAGTCACCGACAGTTATCTTGCGGTCCACAATGGCTTGTTATGAAAGTAGGCTCAGAGCATATGTGAATGAGGTTGAATCCACTATTTAATGTCCGGTTGCTTACAATCATTGCCATTGCCTCCTCCTAGTTTATTGGTTTTCTGTTTTTCTACATATTCTTAAGCTGAGAGAGGTGTTGGAGGTCACAGAGGATGTCAAATAAGAAACCAATTGTGAGGTGCAATTTAGTTTCAACAACCGATAAAGGTTCGTAAGTTGTACACCTGAAAATGTGTTCCCCAAATGAGTAATCCGTGATGAAACATAACCGCGTCTTCGCGTAGTTTGTTTCGAATTAGAAAAGATGCTTCTGATTCATAAAAGTTGAATATGCGGGGTCGTACTCGGAAATATTGAGCAAAGGTCAAGGCAAGGCAAAATATTTTCTTAACGGTTTTTTTCCAAAAGATTTTTCAAAAGGTTTTCAAAAGGTTTTCAAGGCGATTCTCATGCTTTTTGATGTTCACATATCCGTGCACATTTTCTGAAATCCGCCAGTATTTTAATTATTTTTCTGATTTTTCTATGATTTTCTATGAATTTGCAATGTTTAAGATACGCAGAATACGCAGAAAATACATGAATAATTAGAAGAATACTTCCGGAAATACGTGGAACCTTCTAGAACATTCTAGAACTCCTTGCTTGGGAGCAAGGGTGTCTAGGTGCGTCGAATCAAAGGAAATCACGAATAAAATCGGAGGAAATCAAAATATTTTGTATTATTAAACTGAATTGCAATTGGGAATCAAAGATAAATCGTCAATTTTTTGACGACTTGACACAATTTCTACAGCAAAATTAAATGAAGCATTATTGGTGTTTTTCTTTCTTCTCTTAAAGTCCAACTTCTCTATTTGAAGCACTTTTTTGGTTCAACTTTTCTTTCCTCTAAACAAACTTTCTTTGCTTCCTCTCAACTACGAAGCTTCGCATTAGGTACCCTTGTCTTGGCATAAGCATGTGTTCGGTATTGGGAACTTTTAGAATTTTTTCATGTTTTAGACCCAAAGAAGCGTCAATGGCCATTGTTTTACACATGTCTAGTGTCAAGGATTGACATGGGTTATCTGTGGTGAATCAGGAGGTCTAGATCAAGAGTCCAAGTAACATAGCTTTTCAACGCTAAACTTATAAAAGTAAAAATATTAATATATCTACACTGCCCATTCCCCACTAGATCATTCATTACAATAAGCATGATTGTTCTAGAACTTCTAATTGCATTTTATTTTTTTTTAAGAAACTTGATAATATCTGGTTTGATATAACTGTTAATGCCCCTATTTGTGATGTGTGCCACCTCTTGTTGTACCTTGCTGCTTGGCCTGTACACTTCAGAAGTTTGTGCTTACTATGTTAGTCCATGATGGTTAGAAGAATCGCATTTCATCAGTTATTATGTTCAGTGAATATAATTAGAATCTTCTTGTAGTGGTGTCACTAATTTTTTAGTATTCTGGTAGATACTGCTGATTTATATGGGTGCTTCTTTAACAATATGCACATTTTAAATGAGGTTGAAGTATTTCTCCACCTTTGTGACCAAATTCATGGCCCCATAATCTGCAGCATGGAGTGCAATGAATTTTCAGGAGAGCACATTGAGTACTGGCTTAATGTGCTGCAGGTGCGTTCGATTTCCTGTTTCAGAGACATTGCAATTTGTTACTTTAGAGATCGTATGTGATAGGATTATTTTAAAGCAGTCAGGTTGACATGTATATTTTTGCATGAAACTTCTAATCAAGAATGAAAATTACAACTGCTACAGCTATTGCTTGTAAGACTGGATCTAAATGAGCATTGCAGGGTGTTTGGTTTACTTTGAGACTCTCATAAACTTAAAAATAGCATGTGTGCTGGTACATAAGCTTGAAATTTTTATCAAACTCATGTTGTTTTAGGTGTATTCTTTGCTTGATTTCTGTATCTTTTATGCAAATATTCAGAGGCAAATCGCTCTTTTTCTCACTTAATCTTCATAGGCCAGAAGGTTTTTTATTCTTGAATACCTTTCAACTAGTGTCCAGTACCGTCAGTAATTGCAATGAAGGCCTCCTTGAGCTTGGATTATATTCAAGGAAAGAGAGATTGGTTTTGCGGAACAGGTATGTAAGTGATTGGATGGAGGGTTTTTGGTGATTCTAGATCAGTGAATAAGCATTTCATTTGATGCCAACATCTAAAGCCCTCCCCACTCCCGCTGTAAATGGAAAACGAAACAGAACAGATAAGAATTACTATATTATAATATATTGCTTTAATTCAATCAATAGAATGGATATTTGATTGTTCCAGCTATTCATTACATTGTCGAAAGAAAACAGAGATGATGTTATATTCATTAGTTTTAAGCATGGGTAAAGACAGAGGAATTCTAACTTATCATTGGCTAGATTGTGTTTTTGAATGTTTTTTTAACTGAATGTCTTATCTAATGGTTGTGTAGTTTGTATTAGAAAGAATATGGTAACTAATATATTTCTCAGTCATTAGTTTGCTTTTCTTATTGTAATTCTCAGGCTAATCGGTTTTTATGAAGGGATGGACTGAAGGTACTAGTTTCTTTTATCGAATCCAAACAATGTACAGAAAATATCTCGAATCTTTTCATTCTGAGATAACTGCGGTGAAGTAAGTATCATTTACATGTTGGGTGGGTTGATATTAATTTTCTAGGCTGATTGACTTGCTGCCAACAAGTTCATTCAACAGGAGCTTCACTCACTTGGCAAACACCTGAAGTAGGAATTTTCTTGGAGAAGCAACAGCTCGTCGTATATAATTGGATACTTTAAGAGTTTTATTTCTACTGGCTGTTAATGTAAGTTCTATCTTTTGGTGTATGTTGACTTTGTGCGCCTTTTTCCATAACTATTTGACACTTTTGTCCTGGATCCTGTGGCCACAACTATGAAAAAACCCTTCATCTTTTAAAAATTAACTTTATTTTAAGTAAATAATTTTTGTAACTGGAGCATTTGGCAGGTGCATGTTGACCTTGTAAAAGTTAAGATTTTCACATCGTGTAGAGGCTGTTTATTCAGATAAATTTTGTTAGTGAGAATTCAACACTAGTTTTTTTATCAAGGCTTCCCACTTGAAAGCTAAGCATAGGAATTTATGACTTCGATTCGTGTGTTGCAATGGCAAAATCTTGAAGACACGTAAGCAGATTTCTTTGTAAGATGGTTTGCTTGTAGGGACCTATTAGACAATAATAAAAGCTTCCTTCTATCGGTTGTTGGATGCAATGGATTGATAGTTAGTTGTGTCCTTCATATATCTGGTTTATTAGTTTGGTAGTGGCTCATACTTGACTATACAGCTAGGAAGAGTATCTACTGTTCATTCATTTATGTTGTCACAAGTGACATTCAAGCCAGCAAGAGAAAGAAGCATCTATGATTGATGAAGTAAGTCCTTTGTGTTGTCGGCAATGCTTCTATTTGATCTTGTGTTTTGTATTTTCCAATTTGTTTCTCTCTGCTGCTCTGATCTCTGTCCCAATAACACTCTAATATTTTAAAGACTTGTGTTTTTTTTGGTGTATACCATTTGGTGTTGCTATTATTTTCCTTTTTGGTTTTTAAATCGTGGCAGTTTGTGGAAGATGGGGTACAGCCTCTGAAATTTTGAGGGTTTTGGACAAAAAGATGTGCTTGGATAGTCTGTTATATAAGAGTGACAGCCCAGTTTACTGGACAGGTAAGCCCTGCTAAATATGTTTTCTTCATGGTCAATTGTGAAGCAATGACTAGCGCTCTTCGAATTTTTTTCAGGTTGCTATAGAGGCCTGACTTGGGTTTGGCTGATGCATTTATTAATGGACGACATCTCAGTTGTTTATAAAAAAGAGGTCTCCTAGAATTCTTTTCAGGGTAAATGATGTCATTGTGCTGCTCTCAGAAGATCAGATACTAAATAGCTTATGCGAAATTCCATTTGCATTGTTCTAATCTTCTTTCTTCTTAATTTTTTTTTTTTTTAAATTTCTAACTTAAATTTGCTTGCAGATTCTTTCTTCACCTATATATATAATCCTCCCTGTGTCAATTGGATGAAAAGAGGTTTGCATTTGTTTCTTGAGGCCAGCTTAATATTCACAGGCTAATCTCCTATTCTCCT
The DNA here is from genome assembly GCA_008642245.1 of Bassia scoparia. NCBI lineage: Eukaryota > Viridiplantae > Streptophyta > Magnoliopsida > Caryophyllales > Amaranthaceae > Bassia > Bassia scoparia. The sequence continues at coordinate 56,531 of SNQN01001193.1, read as the reverse complement.
ATGTGAATTATTTGTTCTTCTGTCTTATAGGCTCTAATTTCAAAGGTTTGGTGACACCCCAAATGTTATTTCACAGCTGGGATAGCCTCTGAAAAATCTTTTAACAACACGTTTTAGAAAAAATTCGGTTACTAAAGCTCGTAATAATATTGCTCGTCACTATGACTTGGTAGCTAATTTAAACAACCTAAGCATTAAAGTCTCTTTTTTTGTAACTTCAAACTTCTCTTTGGCTGTAAGTGTAGCTTTGCAAATCTATGTTCATGTGTCTTTACGGAATTTCACATCAGTTTTACTAGTTTAATTTTTTTTTTGAGTTGACCAAGCATACACTAGTAGTATAATTTTCCTAGAATAACATATTAGTGAGAATATAAGCATTGGTGTACAGGCCTTGGTTTTCTTCCTTCCTGTTTTTGAGGTGGCATTATGTGGAAGCAGCAAAACCAAGGACTTTCTAATTGAATGTAATTAAATCCTACTTAAATAATGCAGGCCTTGCCAGACAGTAGCTTTCATCGTGATTGTGACATGTGTCTCACTAGACATGACTTGGCTCTGTAGCAACATTCTGCTCATGGGTCACAGCTTCTTCCTTCTGAATTGTTTTACAATCTGGAATCTTTTTGACTTGGGAGTTGGGACGCCTTGAGATTTGGTCTAAAGTTGTTTGGGAACCAATTTGGTAAAAAGAAAGTGACCAAAGGGTTGGGCCCACCCTTTTTTCTGACTTTTCAGCTTGTGGTATTCTGGGCAGTTGGATGCCTTGGAGGCGTAGGAAAGGTTGTAATTCTGGATGCAATTGCTTGTTTAGCTAATAAGCAATGGGCGAATACAGAATCTATTTGCTAGGGTTCTTTGTGAAGGCGATAGCTTATGAAGTCTAAATAACATCTATAGTAGTAAGTTTGAACTATGAACCACTTATAACATAAGGGTGTAAAGTAACTTCCACATAGTCAGGTTGGGTAACTGAAAAAGTTCATGATTCAAGACGTTGGGTAACCTGACTGGGTTGTTTAATTATGATTTGATACAATTTTGAACTATGTCTTGGCTTCGTTTTTTATTGACATCAGTCATTGTTGAATACAGAGTAAAATGTTTTCCCTCTTTCTGGATGACACATGACATATTCTTGCGCGGTTTTTTAAGTCAGTTTTTTACCTTCAAAGTCAAACTACACTTCTGCAATTTCAACTAATTTCTCTGTGCAGCTAGGTATACTATGCAACTGCTTTTCCTGGAATTCGTTATTGCTTGATAGTCTGAAAATGAAGATTTAAGGATATGCACAACTTAGAAACTCCATCTTCTGATAGAAAAGGTGAGTATATCCTGTTTTATCCACTGGCACCGACAATTGACCTACTCTCATGGCTGCTTATGTTGTTCATTTTACACTAATAGCAAGTGGAAGCACATGAGGTCCTTGACATTGGTTGTGGTTGGGGTAGCCTTGCTATTGAATAGTGAGAAAAACTGGATGTTCTAATATACAGGAATAACTCATAGCTGAGGAGCATTGAAATTAGCAGAAAAAGGGTGAAGGAAGCTGGCTTACAGTTCCAAAACTTCTCAGCTTTAACGAGCTTTCTCGTCTTAGCCAACATTAAAAGCATATAAAGTATTTTGTGTTTGTAAGATTGGAATGAATGATATCCTGACCACTTTACCCATTTTCTCCTTACTTTCATTTGAATAAACGTCATACTATCTATATACTATTACTAAAGCAATCCCCACTCTCCCAAATTTTCCTCTAAATTTCCTCCAAACACACTATTAATTTTGCATAAAAAAACTGTAAAGAAGACATTTAATGAAGGTTAAATAAATGTGGTTTTTGGAGTAAATTTTATATATTTAATAATTCATTATAATTCTAAAATATTTTTGTCAAAATAAAACCTTATTTTTCATGAACAATTTAATATCAAATACTTGTATTAATTTTGTTTAGAGCAATTTATTTATTTGAAAACCGAGCATATGCTCGGGATTATCTAGTTATTTACATTACAAGGAGTTTGTGCTTAATTGGTTCAATTTAGTTTAGTTGAAAGTTCTACATGATAATAAATTGGTCTGGATTTCACCAGAAACTTGTCCTCATAAAAGCAAGAACTGCTGCTGCTCTTTAATTTCACACAGAATTAATATGAAGGTAGACTTAGAGTCCTTAAAGATTTTTTTTGTGATATTCTGTCAGATGGGAATGATTGGTGTTCTTTCTAGACTCAATGTTGTTGTCCTTTATTGCTGTTTCTTCTCTACCCGTGCTTATGCCTCTTTTTTGCCAATTTAATTGTGTGCTGAAGGATCGCATAACGTTTCTTCTCTGTGTTACCGTAATGCCAGCCTCCACAAATTTGATAGAATAATATTTGGTTAGACCTCTTACTGGAACTTGTGCAGATTATCTGTCTAATTATGATACGATCCTTATTCTGGCCTGTGCTATCTTAATATATGTCAGTGGGATGCTAGAACATGTTGGAGATGAATACTATGAGGATTTTTTCCGGCATTGTGAATCACTTTTGGGAGATAATGAATTCTTGTCCTTCAGGTAATTGCTATGTCGTAATGTTGGGAAGTAGTGTTTTAGGAGCATTGTCATGATTTTATTGTTACACCATCTGAATTTTGCTTAGAGAGGATATGTTTTAAAAAATCATTTTACTTGTATATTATCTTATCTTTCCTTTCATTCTATATTAGATCTTGCTAAGCTTCGCCGTTGGTGTTTTATCTTCAGACCATATCAATACCAAATGAGCGCTATGATGGGCACAAAAGAAGCTCAGATTTTATGAGGGAATACTATTTCCCAGGTGGATGCCTACCTTCTTTGAGCCGAATAACATCTTGAAATGCTTGCTGCATCTAGACTTTGGTATATATATGCTGGAAGTTTCATAACTCATGGATTAAGTTCAAAGATCCGATATTCTTATCTATCTTTTGATAATTCCATTCTCCATTTACAGTGTGGAACATGTGGAGAATATCGGGGTGCATTATGGAAAACACTAAGATGCTGGAGGAAAAATTTCCTAGAGAATCAGAGGTTAGATAATATTTCACATTTCTTCTTAAAGATGTATGATTCCATTAACTGGATATGCTGTGAATCCAGTGATCCAACCTTAAGATATTGGCACAATTTTCATCATTAGTGTAGCTGCATTCGCTAGATTTAGCGTATGTTTTTTCATGAAAGGGAACAGTTACTTTTGTAAATCATACACCTGGGAAAGTACCCGAGTTTGCACTGTCATGTACTCCTGTTTAACCTTTCTAGTATATATTTGTTTTGAGTATGTGTTTGGAAGAGCTGTGTGTCTCTTGTTTTTATTATAAACATGCATGCAATTGCTGAAGAATATGATACTTTGGTGTTGTAATGTTTGACAATTAAGGGTGGTGTCACTCCTAATAATATATACGTAATCAGTGAAAACTCTTATATACTTTTTACTTAATGTGAAATCTTTTCCAAAAAAATTCAACATAAGTTTTATACTCCCTCCGTTTTTTTAGCTGTTCTTGGGATGTTTTCAATTAGTTGTTCCAACCAATCTAAAATAATGTTTTAACTTTTACCTATTTTATTTACTCTTATAATAGAATTTGCTCCTTTCTAAATTCAACCTTCACTACTTCACCCAATCTATTACCAAATTATTTATTTCCAAATTTTTCACTCATACATTTACTCTTTTAACTTAACTTACTCGATTTATTTTATCTAATTCAATCAACTCTTAAACACCGTCCAAATGGGTATGGACATCTAAAAAAAGGAGGGAGTATAAGATTCCATAGCTAAACTATAAATTGCACTTCAGACATGACTTGATCCGCTTTCGAAAGGAGAAGTGTTAGATATCAGTTGCTCAAATAATAATTGGAAAAATATGCCCACCTGTATCAAGGGGAGGAGGGTAGGGGAATGCAGGTGGCGTATGCAATATAAGGTAATGTGATTATTATGGATGGCTAATCAAGTGGTTTATTCTCGCACACACACCCATCGGTTAATACTTTTTTTTATTTGGTAATTTCTATCACTTAAAATACCAATTGTAATAATGAATCACAGTTTTTGTGCTCAATCTTGTAAGTTGTAAGACATTAGCAAAGGAGTTGAGGAAATTTGTTATAGTTATGACTTATGGCTATTTTAATACAGAGTACTTTGCATGAAGTAAACTACTTTCGATTATTTGGCATGTGTTTATAGTTAATATATCTCATATTATTCCAGGAAAATTAGTTCACTTGGATTTGACGAGAAGTTCATTCGAGCATGGGAATACTACTTTGATTATATGGCATCCATGTTTAAGACCCGGACATTGGGGGATTACCAGGTAAATATATCTGCAAGTTTAAACCTCTTTCATGATTCTTTTAAAGTGTTTTTCTTGKGAAACTCATTGTTAACAGAATGTRAGTATCACCTGTAGACTCGTTATTGGAATATTAGTATCAGCTGTACCACCACCCAACCATCACTAATCACAGTCACTGTACCTCAGAAGTGGTCTCCATTTCTCCATAGCCATCTTCGAAGATAGTCAAAGTAAATATCTAATTTATTCTAGACGGGAGGAAAATTGATCACCGTGGTTATGGACTTTCATGGGGGTTGTTTGCTAACAATGTATATCTTTGTTCCTTTTCTCGATTCCTTTTCCTTTCTATTGTATGAACTGAACAGCCCCGAACAAGAAATAAACAACTATTATGTTTGAAGTTTAAAAGGTTTAAGTTTATCAATTTACCCAATATTACAGCAGTTGGACTAACTTTAGACCTTCCATCATGCCYATTGTMTACTCACGTCAAGGAAATCATCTAACATTTTACTCAATGTTGCACTAGTTAGACTGACTTAGATCTTCCGTCATGCAGATTGTTTACTCACGTCAAGGAAATCTTGTTGCATTCAGTGATCCTTATGCGAGCATTCCCTCCTCTCATTCTTTTCCATAGGTGCTGCCTGCTCTATCCCTGACGCTGTGAACCTGTTATATCTTTCTTCTTTAGTTGGGAAATAATGGTCCATTGTCATGTCGATTCTTATCTTTGTACCCGTATCATCTTATGCTTTCAAATCTGCAGTAGTGTGGTTGTTTCAGCGTTCAAAGAGATTGTTGATTGTACAATTTAAAAAAAAAAATCTCTTGTTTGGTTTGTATTATACTTCGTGATTACGTTCGTGTGCGTCTCTGAGTACCTTGAATGATACAGGACTTGAAGAGTTGTTTTACAAAATCAAGCGTAGCAAATAATTCTGAATCAATTATATTCCAGAATCAAGTACAAATTGTTGTAATTTAGAAAAACTGCTGTTGTGAGTGTTCTGGTAAAATCCAATAGAAATTGGCAGATAGTTATTATACACAGCTTGATTGTTGATTGTCCTTGTTTGGTAACGAAAAGCGAAAAATGTTAATTCCACCTACACACAAAGATTTACACAACATACATACAACACTTCTTTCTTTCTTATAGTTCATGAGGCTGTATGTAAGCCTGTAATTCCCGGCTAGAACTTCCTTCGCATTATTCTGTGCCTTGCGCGCCATCTACAGATGTGAAATAACGGACTTTGTAAGACGAGCAATCGATGTATTTAGTATAGGCAGTTTAAACAAATACACAGCAAGAAAATTTCGGAACCAGGGACTTTGTAAGACAAATATCAGCTTATTCAGGCAGAGCAGATTACACAGCAATATAATTATACGATGTTGTATCCTTCAGATAACACAGTAGCAAGATTGCATTGAATCATCACTCGACTTGCGATGACTGATAGTCTGATACAGCGATATAGAACCATTGGGTTAGTCTGTATACTAAAATTGTTAGTGTCGACTGATAGAGAAATAACAAGATCATTCACCCGTTTTCGTTCATCAAGATCACAAGAACACTGCCACTAAACATTTTATGCTGTATTGCTCAAACAATATAATTATGATAATGTTCTCATGTTTTCACTGGTTACAATCACCCAATTGGAAATGTCGAATTCCATTCCATTCCTGAATGCCATAAGCAAAAATTAGCGACAGAATCCTGCTTCCACCGCGAATGCCAGTTGATGAGCCAAGCTCAAACGACAGCTTCCCGATAGTTATCGCTGTAATACATCATCTTTTTTGATGGTAAATCCCAAATGTCTCCATATTTTTCATTGAAATCCCAGATGTCCATAGTGTTAATCAGCAATCAGCTTGTCGCGAGCTCCTCGCTCAGTTTAGATTTGAGGCTCGAAATTGTAGAGGCTTGTCTGGTTATTCATCTCTATTATGCAAAATACGCATCACAAATAGTCCTGCTCCCATGTACAAATACCCCTACAAATCAATATGAACACAACAAAAAGTTCAAGAACAGTCATATATATATATCAATACCATAAGTATGTACTGATTTAAATCCAGAAAGCTTTATCCGGAAATTGAAATACATTCAGCAGCACCGCGGGAGGGAACAACCATGTATAAGCCCTGCCCATTGCGAAAAAAACCCAAGTTAGTTAACTCCGAAGTTCGATAAAGCTTCTGTAGCAGGCTAGCAGCATCCACAGAATCATTTCCCTGCCTGATTCCCTGAAGATAATAGGCCAGTTTCGAGTTTTATGGTCAGATTCGTCTAATATACATCATTAACTCGCCTCACTAAATCGAATCAAACGTTAGGACATGTTTTTGTCGGAATACATCCTAAAACCGAAATTAAGGATCATAATTCAATCGAAGCTTCGTGCAATGCCTTAATATGTGAAATTAAACAAACCTTGGAAACCGGTTGGCGGGTCTATGATGATATCTCCAGACAATGCTTTGCCAAAATGTTTCTGAAACAGATCAACAGAAGGTGTCTGATGATTTTTCCTAGGCTGATGAATTTTTGACAGTATCATGCATGATATGATCTATCGTAATAAAAATTGCATTGAACTAGGTTTGGAATTGCACCTTCTAAACTAATTTATGTGCAAAAGTGCATACAAATTAATGCGAACTAACTTCCTTCGTTTCTTTTATTCGTTACAGTGCATACGAAATATGCTGGTAAATAAACCGAGTGCATCATATAATTATAGATAGAATGTATACCTTTCTCGAAGTTTCAAAGATGTATGATGTCCATCATATTTCCATATTTAAATCTTCCTACAAAAAGTACAAATAAAACATTGTAAAATAGCCAACAAAGCTACTATATATTGTATGCTTTAATCATGCACTAAAAAAGATTATATAATTAAAGATATAAAACTTTATGTTAGTTATGAATTAGATAGGTTTGAACTTGTACCCATGATTTTAGTAGCAAATCATGGTATAAATGTTAGCGTATAACTAATTGAGTAATGACCCGGGCATCGTCCGAGCCAAAACTAGTCGAAGAATTGATATAAAACTAACCGGTCGATTCCGTTAGTAGCCAACGGTCTTGGGGGTCTTCATTGAGGTCAGGTTCAATATCAGTCAACAGCTCTCAGTACAGTGGACAACCTTGTTGTGTGACCAAAACAACATCATTTCTTCTTGCAATTAATGGAAGCTGAAAATGGCATTCTGGGATTGCTAATGAGATGTTTTTTGATAATGGAAATGAGCAGACAATATTATTACTATTATTACTGCAGCTCATTTTGGATGATGATGATGATGATGATGATGGATGATGAAATTGTCCATTATTGGTGTTGCAGCAGGCAACAAGTAGCCCCATTTAGTGTTGTGGACTACACTCTGAATTCCTTTGCTGATTTCTGTGTTATTGACTTATTGTGTAGTGGGTGTGTGTGTTCGTGTGTTATCAGATATTATGTTCATGTCTCGTTATCTTATCTGCTGCTGCCGTGTGCTGCTCACAATCACACAGAAAGTGGACTAATTGGATCAATTGGTGTGTTAGACCGGTTCGAGCTTGGCTTCAACCCAATACTATCACCTCGTATACCTTACTAGATAAAATGTTTGTTCGTTTCATGTTGTACATTTATCAAATGAGCAAAATATGAATCAAGTAACACAAGATGAGCACGAAGTGTAAGGAATGGCCCGGTTTTAGATTTCCGGGAAGTACTAAAAGGAAAATAAGCACATATATCTCTAATGGCTACTGGTTAAGAATAAAGGAAAAGGATGCCTTGTTGCTAATGCTCCAATTGATCAAGATCGATTTGAACTCTTTGATGTAACTATCTTGCTATCATGATCGATTTTCAAATGTCCGATTTTCAAAGTGTCCGATTTTCAAAGCAAAGATTTCATAAATGAGCAAAATGAATCAAGCAACCAAGATGAGCACGAAGTGTAAGAATAGCCCGATTTAGATTTTCGGGAAGTACCTTAAAGGCTCTCTATAGAGAAGTGGCAAATAGCACCACGATATCTCTAATGGACTACTAGTTAAGATCGATTTTGAACTCTTRGTTGTAACTAATCTTGCTATCARGATCGATTTTCAAAAGCAAAGATTACATTCTTCCGTCCAAACACTAACTCGGCCGATTTAATCTTTACATACAGTCCTAAGGATGATCGATTTAATCTTTGCGGTTCATGCATTCATTCAGTGAACGAACAAGTACAATTCATGTGCTTGAAATTAGTGAAGACTCGTGAATCATTAGAGCAATGATCATTGCAACTAAGATCTAATGTGAACCTCATTCAATTTTCGAAAATGGGGCATCAAAATTGCAGTTATGTTGATGTGAAATTTCCTATGAGAGTTGCTGCACGATTGATGGCAGTGGACCTGTTGTGGTCCAAAAGATCATCGTCCCTTAGGTCACCGAATTGAATGGATCGGTATCACTGTAAATTCATACTCTACTAGACAAGTATACAAAGCGAACACATGTTAGATATCGAGGAATGATCAACCATACACGGGCCACGTCCGAGTATCGTCGTCTCATATGGTTAAAATTGTAAATAACATTAACCTTTAAGGTTTAAAGCTACACACGACATACATACCCCTATCAAATATTAGTATTGTGCGAGGATATTGCACAGACTCTACATTATAGAGCTTTTTTTAAAAAATAAACTTGTTATTTTTCAAGGTCGGCTCGAGCTCCATTAAACTTAAATGAGCACGAGTCGAGCTTAGTATAGCTCGGCCTGTGCTCGACTGATAATCACCCCTACTTCCGAACATACCTAAAAAGTCCTTACAAAGATCTTGCATCAACAAAAACGGCAAATTATTTCAAGTTTTTTTATATCAAAAAAAGGTGAGGTAAAAGGATAATAGAGACTATGACAGTGTTCTCTCAAGACTGTAACCTAGTCTATCGAAATCAGTAAAGAAAGAAAACTTAGCATCCATAAATGAACCTATATCTTGATGAACAAGGGCATAATGGCCCAAAGAAACTAAATAATCAAGAAACCGGTTATCTTCGCGGTATTAGAAAATAGGAATAGAAAAAGAGATTGAGAGAAGAAGAAGAAGAAGAAGGCAGCAAAAAGTAGAGCAATGATTCTGCAGCAATTGGGAAACATTCGATAACCTGGGATTCCACCAGGAATATATGTTCAAATTCAAGGCTTTTTAAGTGGAGACAACAAGAGAAAGCTCATTGTCAATAAAGTAGGACAACACAGCAACAAAAGCCAAATCTGACAACTCAAATATTCACCATTTCACTTTGAATAATCTTTAATTATAATGATTGTAATAAATAATAACAATAATAATGGTAACAAAATCATATTATAAATGTCTGTTTCACTTGACATTAACAGCTCAATATCACCTAACATGCCTCTCACATCTCAGGAAGCTGATTTAGAACCAGACATGATCAAATTATGATGATTCAAATGCCAAATTGACAGAAGAAAACAATAATAATTATGATGACAAAACAAAAAGAAACATTAACATGTAATTTAAATGGAAAAAATAATAATAAAATACACAGCATTGCACTTTTCTTGATACTCTTTCTGTCACCAGTCACCACTACCAAAAATTTGCTTACACAAGAATGAAGAAATGATGCTGTACACTAATATGCAGGAATAATTTTTTTTTTGTTTTGTTTTTAATAAAATGCAAGAATGCAACAGATGATGAATAATGAAATGAAATATATTTTATGAACTTATTGCAAAGAATCTATCCTATTGATGCTTCTGAAGCAAATGATGAAGCGTCCCAAATCTTTCTTTTTTCCGCAGCATAGTGTAGGGATTATAAATACGAGGCCAAACCTTCTGAAATTTGGGAGGTGATTGAGGAGAGTGGATTTGAAAGGGAAGAGCTCTTCAGCTCAGGGCAAGGGTCGGGTGAGACATTCTGAGAAGATCCGACAACACTGGAACACTCCCAGGCAGAAGAGGCAGAAGAAGCCGAATTCAAGGACAAGGAGATGTCGGACAGAGCAAACTCAAATGGAGAATTCTCAATGCCAGTGAATCTTCCGGCTACTGTAATATTTACCCCGTTAACCTCATCAATTGTGATTTGTTCCAAAACAGGAAGGGCATTTGGATCGTATTTCTCATCAGGATGAGTTTCCCATTGTCCGGTAGCAATGACAGCGGTGTTGACATTTTTCATTTCAACATMAGACAATTTTATGTTCTTGATGTAGCCCCCTCGTCCTACAGCAGTTCTGAAGCCAATGCCTGTGAATGAGTTTCTTATTTTCACATTTTCGACTAGAACATGAGAAATACCACCAGACATTTCACTACCYAATGCTACAGCAGAGCCAAGAGCTGCTTGAAGGTTGACCTCTCTGATTTGGACATAAGTAGTAGGCCTCTCATATGCAATACCATACTCATCCCANTTCAAGGACAAGGAGATGTCGGACAGAGCAAACTCAAATGGAGAATTCTCAATGCCAGTGAATCTTCCGGCTACTGTAATATTTACCCCGTTAACCTCATCAATTGTGATTTGTTCCAAAACAGGAAGGGCATTTGGATCGTATTTCTCATCAGGATGAGTTTCCCATTGTCCGGTAGCAATGACAGCGGTGTTGACATTTTTCATTTCAACATMAGACAATTTTATGTTCTTGATGTAGCCCCCTCGTCCTACAGCAGTTCTGAAGCCAATGCCTGTGAATGAGTTTCTTATTTTCACATTTTCGACTAGAACATGAGAAATACCACCAGACATTTCACTACCYAATGCTACAGCAGAGCCAAGAGCTGCTTGAAGGTTGACCTCTCTGATTTGGACATAAGTAGTAGGCCTCTCATATGCAATACCATACTCATCCCAACCACTTTTAAGAGTGATGGCATCATAACCCATGCTTATATTACAGCTCTCAATGCACATGTGATCTGAAGAGTCTGAATATATACACAATTCAGAAACAAAGATAACTCAGAATGTGGAAAAATAAAATCACATATATAACAAGAGATAATAGGTTTTAGGAAGGTAAGATATATCACGAATCAATATTGGCTAGGATCAATAACGTGCTGATAATGACACCCCATCGATTGTACTTATAGTACCTCCTTTATTCTTTAATATTCTATAGGAAAACTCACGAAAGTACAGCGAGTTCATCAGGATGTACTAGAAAGTTGTCGGTTAGACCGTTAGACCCATATCATGTGCATTCTATTCATATCTGCATTTATCATAGTTCATGATCTATAAGACCCTATTCTATCTTTAAAACAATAATGATACACAATGATGCAATACTTTGACTATTCAATAAATCCACGGAATATTTCTSATCTTTTAAATTTTATCTTTTATAGAATGGAAGCTCACAAAAACGCACACCATCCACTCTTTGATTGTTTATGAGCTTACATGATTCACAGTCCATCTATAAATCTGGGATGAAAATAGGATAGACTAGTTTAGCAGRAGAGAACAACTCTTTATGTAAACCAAGACGTATRGTGTTTTCTTTGACAGCACAGGAACATAGTTAGTTAAAGAACAACATAAAATCCTCCATTTTTGAAAGAAAATTAATTGTTGGATGAACCTTAAATAGTATTGAAACAACCTAGGACAACAGCAACATATTTCGTGACAAGAGCTATGCCCAATTAGTAGCTTTCAAAAAGGGAAAGTAATTACTTGCCAATAAGGCAGTAAGAACAAGTAGATGCAATGCAATGTTCACAAGGCACACTACTAAGTACTTGATCTCATRATAAGACTTCTTTAAATATGGAGATCTTTTCACCATTAATGTGATGTCAACACTGAATTTATACGATGACCACGTCGACCCTACAACATAATTGGTCATGTACTCAAATTCACAAGAGTGACAATTTATACTAATGACGCCATTTTTATACCARCTCTGTCCTGAGTTGCGTTARAGACATTTATCCTTGTACACATATGTGAATTGCTATATCATTCAAACAAAATTTTAAACATGAAATCGGTGATGATACGGTTTGAACAAGAAATTTGGACTTTTAGAATAGTGTGTATCAGGAACTCCAGGAAATTTGAAATATTGCCGGCAAAGTATTGAATAATTCTAATTGCTTAGATAGCAAACTTCCTTGATGTRCGTTCTGTTTTTCAAACTACTTGCCAGTTTGGAAACATACCATCTTAAAGATCACATAAAAACTATAATTCGAACTGAGGAAATAATTCCTAACCTGGGACTATGCCAATTGTGTAAGGGGATGAAGGAGGAGCATAGGCCGAAATGTTTTGTACAAGTACATTACTGCATTAAAAAAAAGGGAATATGTAAGATAAGAATTATTTAACATGAAAGTCATTGAAAAGAAAGAACAAGAATTGAACTAAAATACCTGCAATAGACGGGATGAATGTTGTATGCAGGTGCATTCAAAAATGTTAAGTTTGAAACCACTACACCAACAGACTCCACAATTTCCACAAGATGAGGACGACTATAATTTAGTGTGTGTGAGAGAAAACTTTCCCACCAAAATGATCCTTGTCCGTCAATAGTTCCATTATTACCTGGTTTTGATACGTAGACACATACATGCATGAGTTAAACCTATAATAACTGCAAAGTATTACATATGTGAGARGGACAAAAGCTTACATGATAGAAATTACCTGTTATGACTACGTCGTGCAAATTATATCCAGTTATCAAGCTTCGATATCTGGATCCCGGAATATCAATACCACGACCATACGATGGTAATGCATCAGTGATTCCCCAATCGGAAGGATCCTGCATACATTTGGACAAGGTTTAGGGTTATGGAATATAATTGTTTCAATGTGAATATAAGTGATCAAAGAATCTCAAAAGGCAGCTAGTAAAAAAAAAGGATTCATAAAGCTATTATTATAAACACAGACTCAATTTAGCAAACCCTATAAAATATCATCCTAGCATCGGAACAAACATTAAAGAAATCCATATTGACCACTGTAATTTGGTAAGCCACAAAGAACAAAACACAACGCGTGAWGTGACMAAGCTTAAGCAAAGCAATTAAACCTGAGATCCAAGTATAAATGCATCCTTCTCCAAGAAAAGGGTGAGATGGCTAGTAAGGTTGAAAGTTCCTGTAAGCCACTTTCCTGGTGGAACATAGAGTTGGGCACCACCCTTGTCGGCAAAAGAGTTGAGATAGAATATGGCATTCTGAAAAGCCCCCGTATTCAACGTCTTCCCATCTCCGACAGCACCAAATTCCACAATCGATACACTGTGAGGTCTCGGGTCCAATTTGGGCTTTAATTTGCATTGTTCCTCACTATCTTCACCAAATACTTCGACTGCATTGCCGAGTACGGAAAGCAGAAGCAATGCCACCTAAAASAGGCAGAATAATGTAATTGTTAAAACAACTGAGACACCCACTATCATATGGAATCACATGAATCATCATACTCAAACTATAACAGAATGCTCGGCGAGTAGCCGGTGACACAAGTATCCAAAAGCTAAGTAAACTCCATACAGCCAGCACAGAGAGAAAGAGGACTAAGGAATCAACAATACAGCAAAGAAACTTTGACCAAAAGCATGAATTATGTGCAAATCACACTTCAAAAATATTCTTACTCCGTAACTCAGAAGACAAACAGATGCAGWAACACACATTTTCTGAATTTAGCCGCTTAATTACTACTTAAAGACAAGACAAACAAACTAACAATAACTGATCCAAATGTCAATTCAGCCTGCAAAATTACCAAAGGTACTATGATAGTATGATGTGAAGCACAACCAAGAACTAACAAGAAGAAGACAACAGTAAGCAAGGATTAATTTTTTGTAAAAAATAAAAATAACCCAGAAGAGAACAGAAAGAAATTAACAGCAAAAACTCAATGACAGCAAAAAAACAACCAGAGACATAACTTAACAAATCCACTTAATTTACTCAACAGAAAAGGAGGAGTATATGCACACAAAAAAAAAAGCCAAATTCTGRTCAAAATCTAAATTGTATGACACAAAAGTAGATCCCATCTAATTAACTCACAATTAAACCAATCTTATTCAGTCAAATGCCAAAATACCCAGATCATGAAATCTGCTGATCAGCATTTTACAAAGCAAAACTCCAATCAAGATTAAATTTTTATGGGATGGGGGTAAAATTTTCCAATCACCCACAAAAGAAAAAAACATACTTACTAGCATCTTCATGTAGTAGTTCACAGCTTCTGCAAAAATAATGTACAATGGAGGAGAGAGAAAAATTGGAGGAGATAGAAAGAGAGTGTGTGAGAGAGAGAAAATCAACCTCTCTCAAACAGACAACAATAGACACACAACCAATGACCTAACAACACCTACAATAAAATCTTGGTTCACACCAAAAAAAATAAAAATTAAATACCCAAAAAAATTAAATTAAATAAGGAATAATTAAGCAAAATATAATTGGACAAATAAAGATTGAAACTTTATTGTATACCCCCTTTTATGCACTCTATGATTATGGTTTATAAGTAGTGTTGATTGTGTAAACGACAAAATAATCAATGGGGGCATCAAGAGTGACAGATGAAGAGGAGGAAGAAGAAGAAGAAAGAGGTGAAGAAGAGAAGAAGAAGAAGAAGAAAGAATGAATGAAAATAAAAAGGGAAAAAATTCTTCAAAAATAAGGAAATAAAAATACAAACAAAATTATAGAAGTAGATTTTATTTTTTAAATAAGGAATGCCAGCTCTCAATTGCATATGTATGATCAAAATCTTTGAAAAACAACAAAGAATAGTACCCCACCAAAATCAATTATTAACCAAATTTAATACTGTAATAACTTTGCAAACTTAATTGTGTTTATATTAGGAACATTTTTTGATTTTTTTTTTTATATATATCGAATAAAAACAAATTAGGAAACAATTAATTAAAAAAAGATGCCAATAATAATAGTAATTGTAATTAGTGGAGTAATTAATGAAAATAACTCCATTTGTTGGGCTAAAACGGCTCCCTTACTCAAGCACTCAATTTCTCATGCAAAGAACAAAGTGAATGAATTAATGAGAGTGTGTTGCAAAATTATAATTGAAAGGGATTAATTCAACAGTATTTTGTCTGTTAAAATAAAGGTTTGATTTTGGCAATTGCGAGATCAAAGCTTCCATGTGATGTGAGCCCAATTGAGACCCTTTGGCCCACTTATATCCTCCTATTCTTCTTCGTTTACATCCTGACGCGTGTCTCTCTCCGCCTTGAGCACAGTTTCCCGTGGGTTGATTTTGTGCCCGTATCGGATCGCAACCTCGCTCAAGTCAAACCGTCACTTTGAATATGACAATGTGTATATTGAGGTTTGATCGAACAGATTGTGGTTGAACGATGCAACCCTAAACTACTAAATTAAATACGGTTTAGTACGGGGACAATTAAACATTCTTAACTTATCACTTCTAAGAGCAATTAAATGCTTGTACAATGTACGTGACAGAAAAATGATTAGCCATACATCGTGTGGATTCATTGTTTGTGCATAAAGCCAAAATATTAAATCCTTACCGGGCGAGTTTTGAATTTGGTATGTAAAATTATAAATTCGGATTCAAAGTTTTGGCCATTTCTAGTATGCCTTCTTGACTTCAAAAGTTTGATATGCATCTTCATTTCAAAAGGAACTTTAAAAAATTAACTTATATATGTTTTATTTTCAAAAAAATTGCTTAATAAAATCACTAACATAAATTATGAATTGAGAACTTTTAAATAATTTTATTTATGAAATATAAGCATACTTTATATTTTATTATAATAGTACCACCTATCATGTAATCAAATTGATAACTTAGACACTATACAAGTTTATAAGTTCAAATTGTACTCATTATTCTAATAAGAAAAATAAAATAATTAACAATAATAATATTTTAATTTGAGAGTGAGGGATAGCTCAAGTGGTTAGGTTAAAATTTCCTTTTCGATTTCAGAAGATCCCGGGATCTATTCTCATCTCCACCCTTGTGAGTTGTGACTCTCTTAACACAAAAAAAAAATTGTAATTTGAAATACCCTGATCACATAATTAGTTTGAGCACTTGGATTGGGGACCATATTTAATTGGACACCACCCTACATACCATGGTTTTAATCTTGACATATCATTAGCTAACTAAATTAGAGATGTATTGTATCATGTGATCATTTTGACTATTTAGGTACCACATTTAAGCAAGTGACATCACATTCATACATACTTAACAATGACATGCATCATGTATGTTACCAATATAATATGTTTACTAGGGTTAACAAACATGAGCTAGCTAGCAAATGACACATCCTACATAATAATTAAGGTTTCAATCTTAGTATCATGTAATCAATATGATCATTCGATGCCATATGTGTCCATACTTGAGCTAATGACATCCCGCTACAAAATTTATGGTTAGAATCTAGCCATCGATGTTGTTCATATTTTTTTTAAAAAAATGTCACATACGGTAATACTTAAGAAACACGTATAATAG
>SNQN01001193.1:21972-34415 GCA_008642245.1 Bassia scoparia | reverse complement strand
AAAGCCTTAAGTTGCATTTTTCCAACATCAAGTCTAAACAAATTTACCAAAAGTAAGCATTAATTTGGGAAGAGTCCTTCAATCATGGAGCATGGTGRTCAAGTTCAGGTAGCTTAAGCTTGGGTTAAGTTGCAAGTTGGGACAAACGGTTCGACAAGCTACAGTTTCGGGTTTGTGTTTACGCAAGCCATGCAAAGTTAATCAAAGTAYAGAAAGGCAAGGRGAGTAAACTCAACTAGTGAAACGTCAATTTCATTATATATTTCTATTGATTGCAGATACATAAAAAGGATTACAAAAAAAAAAAAATACAAAATGTAAACAAAAGAGATGTGCAAGTTCAACAAAAATGATGTATATGCATCATTAAATATACTTCTAAAATTGTTCTTCAGACCAAAATTTCAGGTTATAACTGTTAATCCATATATGATTAAGAGGAAATTTTCTCAAACCCTTCCGATGACATAATGTTAAATCCATCAGCCACCGGTAGACATCGTCGACAACAGCTCATTTTTATCCCTCATATTCTGGCACAGTTCATTTCTCTGTTGGTTTAGTTTTAGGAATCTTGAGAATGCCGCCCTTTATTAGAGGCTGCAGCTCTTTACTTGCCAATTGCRGGACCTTTGGATCTGATGACTCAACGAATGCTGCAACTATCTTAGCACTAAAAGTGCACCAAGATAGAAAGAAAGGGAAGTTGTCGTCAAATTTAATTTTCTTAGTTCAAAACATAGGCATCAGGAGCTGGGAGGGTGCATACCTGTGACCTTCGGCCCATATCTTAGAATTTCCTTTTAGGGCTGTTTCCCAAAGAACAGAAGCAAATGTCGGGCAGTCCAACACAAGTTTTCTGATGGTTCTGCTGGAAAAATAGTTCTCAAAAAGATGTTCAGATTCGTCTGATTTAGGCTCAGCTGCAATAGTCGCCACCTTTTCATATAGGCTGTCTAATTTCTCATCCAAAGTTGGATGGAGAATTTTGTCAGCACCACCAGTAGCAACCTGTATAAGATTTTTAAAAGACCGTAAACAACAGCCTTGAATAAGCATTGCATAGCAATATAAAATTATAAATCATGGTAAAAATTTTGGTAATATTCAAGGGCAGAAGAGTTACGAATGAAAGACCACCGAGGATTCAGGAGGTGAAGCATGTACTTTCAAATATTCTTTGTTTTATTTTTATTTTGGGTGGGGGGAAGAGAATGAAAAGGAATTATATCAACTGAGAAAAGTACCTCATAGAGTACATCTTTTCCAAAATTAGATTTGAGAAGTTCCTCTGCATTCTCAATGCAGACATCAATGAGACTCTGCAAGATATATCAACAAGTTAGTCTAAATGTCTAATCATCATATGATGGTTGTCCTACAAAATATAGCCCAAATACTCCCCTAAAAGTGTAATTATTAAACATGTTTTATCTCGAAATACCACACCCAACCTATATTTTAAGAACACAAAAGAAAGGAGCAAAAAAGAGGTAACACTTCAGCTAGTGAAAAAACTACTTTAAAAACATGAGAACATCAAGTTGTAGGAAAGGCACAAATAAAGGACATTAATCATTTTGTCAAAAGGGGGAAAACCCGACACCAGCAAAATAATAAACTAACTCTAAGGAATTAATCTTTTGCACGATCATCAGATACCTATCTCCTTTCAAACTCAGCAACAATGCCCTGGAGGATATAA
This sequence comes from Bassia scoparia, assembly GCA_008642245.1. Classification (NCBI taxonomy): domain Eukaryota; kingdom Viridiplantae; phylum Streptophyta; class Magnoliopsida; order Caryophyllales; family Amaranthaceae; genus Bassia; species Bassia scoparia. Next base: position 32,710 of record SNQN01001193.1, on the reverse strand, counting down.
TACTAGATGATGATGCTCAAACTTATTCTGGAAAAAATCCATTCAAAATCTATTCAAACAACTTTTGGGCCTTTTGGCATATAAAATAGAGAATTAGAGCAGCTTTAGTCCATAGGTGAGGATTAATCCCCTGATAACAAGTTAACCAACAAACCTCCGCAAGCCCACTTTTCACTAGCAACTCTTGCCTCCTGACAATAGGATCTTTTTTACCTCCCTCAACCAACTGGTCGCCTTCCCCAGGTTCCATGTTTTCATCATCATCACTGACAGGTAATTTCACATCATGCTCATTTTCCTTTCTATTGTCATTATCATCCTCTGTAGGTTCGGCTAGCTTATCCTCACTTTGATTTGTTTCTTTTTCAGCCTGCTAAAAATTGTGTAGAAATCAYTACATCATAAATTCATAATCATTGCTAATTCCGTTGGGATGATTTAAATGGAGATTGAGAATAATCAATAATGCACTTACCTTTGAGGATAGAGCAGGGATTGAACCATTAAGAGAAGCCAGATCATCAAGACTAAGATAACTCTGACAATTTGGATGCAGTAGTTGCAAAAGCGGACGCCTCCCACTCTAAATTTACCAATAAATAGATGGTGTCAGTAGGTAACCTAAATTTAGGTGCATCTGGAAATTTTTAAAAACAAAATAAAATTTATTCGCCAAAAGCATGCAGTTGCGACGTGACTTTTTTATGCCACTTAAGTGCTCAAACATGTACAGTGTAAGCAGAAAGTAATGCATCAAAACAAAGTCAGATTATCAGTGGAAGCTCAATATCTAAAGCAATAATTACATTGCAAATATACTGATTGTGAAAAACAGATAATAAGCCAACATGTTCCCCTCCACCACATTCAGTAATCAGAATGAATCTGAAGTTCTAAGGCGCACCTTATCCATGACTAATTCACTCAGAATGGGCTGTAGCTCGCGGATAATAACCTGTTTGGGGAAATATGAAGCACACAATATCAAAACAGATGCGTATGTGAATGAATACCAACTAACAAGAAGTATGTCACTGCATAAGCCCCGTGCCCAGAATAGAAAAATGCACACCCCCCATTGAGAAAGAGGGAAGGGGCTAACCTTTGTAACAAGCTTTGTGTCATCAACAGTTGATAGGACAGAGGCCAGGACCTGAAAAGTAGTCACAGTGAGGGGCTTTATACAGGAATAAGAAATAATAAAAGTGTTATAAAGTACGAAGATTGTTTCCTGTGGTCACCTGCTTGGATGCTAAGTTGCTAACTATTCATAGTGAAATTATCTTCCTCTAAAAGATTACAATTTAAAAAAGAAATGACACTGTCCAGATCAAATGTGCAACAGAAAGAAAATTCAGTTTTTGCTAATGCTAATCACTTAAACAGTATAAAAGATTATACATATTTTCTCTAATCCAGAGTAAAATTACAATATGTTCCAGAAATAATTATATGAGATTCTTTTACAATTTCCATGCTGTTCTAGTCAGAAGTTCCATATCTCAAATAGAAGATTAACTAATCTGGGGTGCTTTAAAACAGAAGAGGGGACAGCTATTAATAACGAACTGTTCAAGGAAGACTGATTTTCAATAGAAGGAAAGATGGAAGTTGAGTCAAAGAACAACTAAAATCTGGATAGAAGCATGAACAGCACAATTTAACGTCATACCAAGTTTCCGCATTTATGAGAATCTTTCCAATGTGTCCCCTTCATTCGCATTAAACGGCTTCTTTCTGTTCCTTAAGACCAGGATGTAAAATTAAATGGAAGAGGAAGTCAGTTATGTCTCCAGACTAAAAGGCATTTAAAGGCATTCAGATTTCTCATTCTTATTAATGAATGGATTAATAACAAAATTGATCAACACTTGCGTACAATAACTTTACAACAGCATCCTATCCCTTGATTCATCCTTTGTGTGAATCATATCGGTACGAAGGAGTGGCCAGACAGGCTGTTTTACAACTTTGCTCTGGCTGAATGACTATACTAATAGTTAGGAAAATGAAAAAGCAAAGTGAAAAACATCTGGAAAAAATGAATATAACCAAAGTATTTTGCAGTATATTCCAACAGCACTATAACCTTTGTGGGGTTGAGTCTAAACTAGATACACAACATTATCGGCATGCTTAGGTATCATAAGGTTTGCTGAGTTGAAGGAAATGGTCAACTATTTTTTATTCAGGTCGGTTGAAGTAAGAATGACTGTGGCGCGAACGGATGGTTTTCAGCTATTTAGATATTTGTCACTATTGGAACACAACAAGCAAAATGAAATCTATTCTCTGATTTGTTGTGGTGCAATAGTATATATAAAACCACATTTACCATTAACATAATGTTCTCGCACTATTTTGCTAGATGTTTTGGAAGTTTCTTAAAGTCCATTTGTGCACAACTGTGCAGTTTAAAATTCATCCGTGCATGGTCACTAAACATATAGTGGCAGTGTCAAAAACAAGTCAACAGCATAATTAATTAAAACACAAAGCAAAGAAATAATCAACTACATATGCATTTCAAAAGAGTTTTCTATCAGTGAGTATGACTATGCTTAGGAAGGAAATAAATGGGAAAAATAACTATAAGATATGGCACTTTTCCTAATTTTTTCGTTCTTTGATAATTCTATATAAATAGTATTATTGTGTGTTTAAATAATTAAATGATTATCAGATGAGCTTTGTGCTTTTTCTTATTTCTATACATAAGCTTTCGAAGTTTTAAACAGTTCGCGCAAGGATTCCCTTTGCGCTTACTTTGTATGACATTTAGTTAAATTCTAATATTAATTATCTCTATTTATAAGGGAGGGGGGAGGAGGGGTGGTAATCCACCTAAAAGTCAATTACCTCCTCCCCTTACATAATTATAGACAAGGCGTATTTGGCCCAGGGGCAGATGGGGGCTGCAGGGCCATTTCAAAGTCCCATAACTACGGTGAAGTAATATTTTTCCACAATTAGTCCAATAATGTTGGATAGCTTGTGGTAGTTGATTGTTTTTTGGGAAACTGGAAGTTGTGAGTAATTTCCTATAGTATCAGGTACGATTTTCCAGAGCAACAACATTTGCTCCTTTTCCATACAATTTTTTGTTTCTTTCTTTGTTATTTTTTATGGTGTGTACCGTTCTGCTATTTTTTCTCTTAAATTCTTTTTTACTTATAATTGTTTTGATTCAAGTTTTCATTATTGTTGTATTTTCTACCACAAATATTAGTATTTTTCTTTTTAAAAAATATCATTTCATTTATTTTAGTATCTATAGATAGAATTAACAAAAATTATCAATCAATCATTCAAATTTTTATTCTATATAGTGGAGTAGCTAATATAAAGACTATTTCTGAGAAGTCATTCACATAAATATTTCTCCTCCATCCCTAATAGGAAGTTTACAAAAATTAGATATTGATTTTTTTAAGACTTAATTCGGACAAGGGTCGGTTGGCAGATACTTTGTAGAATGACGGGCACATAGTACTGTATATTTGATTCTTTTTATTTTAAAAAAATTGGGCGTCCAAAATTCTTGGTTTCGCCTAAGGCCACAATTCAAGAACGGGGGCTGTTAATAGAGTTAGATTATTTGAATATTCTTAAAGTCAATTAATTGTTTAATCAATAGGTGAAAAAAAGGAAAGATTTGAGAATCAAAGATTTTATAAATATAAATTTTCAAACAATCTAAATTTTCAATGATCTTTAATTTAATGTAATAGCTAATTAATAGAAAAGAGAAAGGAAAAAATTCATTTAAATAAATATTTCAAATTCCTAAAACTTGACCAATTATCTTTTACAGAGCTAAAATTTAGATTGTTTTTTAAAGTTCAAAATTATGGTAAGATCTATGTTTGCTTTTCATATTATATACTATTTTTATATGAAAAAATTATGATGGATGTATATAAAATAATTGCACGCATCGCGTGCATAAATATCATATATTGGACCAATGTCTTTGACGGTAATTTACTCAAGGTTTAAATATAACCAAAAAATTTATCCGCTGCAATAYCATATTGGTGCTACAGCAGTTATGAGATTGAGGAAAAAGAGACTGTCACGTGACTAAATAGAGAAGAAACTCACTTGCTTTCTTTCATGTTTGCCAAATCTTTGAACAATTGAAGCTCAGGAGAATACAGTTCCATCAAAAGCTCGCGTTTCTGACCAGCATTAGCCATTTGATAAGCATGCTCAACAACTGATAGAAAGCAATGTTAGCAAGCCTCTCAGGTACACAGGTAAGTGAACGATGAAAATAATTTAATCAAATTGGTATTGTAACAATATATAGACATTTGCAAAACCCTGATACCACTACCATCTATTCTAATTCTAATTCTAATTCTAATTCTAAATGGAGTAATTAACAGGAAAGAGATACCACCCATATATAGCCCAATGCTAAACAAAAGATCTACCCCAAGCTTATAACAGTTGCTAATATTAAAATATTTAAAAGCATGTATAATTCAATAACATTTTTTATTAATTTTTTTTTAATATACAAAGCATGCTTAATCTTTATTTGAAACAAAAAAAAAAAAAAAAAAAAACTTGAGGTGGGGAAATTCAAGTATAAGCATTCAATACTTTGTATAACATACCAACAGATCCAACACTATGTCTCAGAAGTGCTGCAACATGCCCATGGAGTAGCGAGATCAATCTTGGAAGCTGAGTTTTGGACGCTGTAAAAAAAAAAACAATGAATTGCCAATGTAAACAAGTGTATCAAACACAACTAAACTTGTGGATATTTGTTTTTTTGCTTCATCACAAGTAAAATATACCATTGTCAAACATTTTGGTAACCAAATGGACTGCGTAGGTGCTGGAAGCAAGAGTAAGTAGATGTGGTCTCAGTTCCTCATACACTACATCTCTCTCAGCATTTGAGCAATATTTAACACATGTCTGAAGCAGAATAATCAMGATGATAAGAAACCGCAATAATCAAAACACARGTTCCTATAACCTTGAATTAAATGAATTATTTGGTGCACATGAGTTACACCTGCAACACTCGTGATGAGATATGAGAACTGGCAATTTCTGGAATTTTACCCTTCATCTTCTGCAGTGCCTCAGAAACAAACCTGATAGCAATTGAGAACATTAAATAGAAAGAGATATAGCTGCACAAGACACCAGAATTACACTGGGGACATATTATTTGAAACATACTTCGATCTCTCTTCTTTGGAAATATTACGACGCCTCATCTTTTCCCATAATAGGGCAAGCTCCTGCAKAAAGGTTACAACTGGCTTTTAATGTTACAAGACTTCCAAGTATTATTAATGACAATCATGGTCCGTTTTAGTCTTTTTTAAAGAAAAAAGGCTCGCAAAATAAAGAAATATTGAAAAATAAGTGAGAGGCATGGTATCTTAGTGTTCATGTTGGTCATTGCGGATAAATTATACTCCCTCCGTAACACAAAACTGGCAACAATTGACTTATCATGCATTCTAAGGAAGAGATTTAACAAGGTAAATAACCAAATTAATCAAAATAATTTTAACACAATAAACTCACAATCCCATTCTTCATTGTGTTAAAATTATTTTGACTAATTTGCTTATTTACATTYTTAAATCTCTTCCTTAAAATGCATGYAAAGTCAATTGTTACGAGTTTTGCGCTACAYAGGAGTAATGCATTGCAAAAAAAACAGACTAAGTGAATTTATTTTAAGAGTGGAAAAATGTAGCTTGAGAGAGTTTGGCATTTTCAAAGAGAGAAGACTTCTGCAWATAACCTAGTCAATATTTTATAAGAGACTTGTAAATATTTTACGTTAAAAGAGAATTGCAAATATATATTCTGTAAAAATTTGTGACACCTGTCTTTGAAAATCCCTCAAAGTAAAAAATAAATAAAACTTCTCCCTCACAAATTTTTACAAATTTGCCTTAACCAAAATGTTGTAGAACAAATGGTTGACAGGACATTTGAGGGAGAGTAGGGGAAGTAAAAGAATTTGTAGAGTTGTTTGGTTGACCATTGACTAAAGGAAGAAGTTGCTTACATGACTGCCTAGTTCRCTGTAAGTGAAACCTCTAATGATGATTACAATCAGCCACATAATTTGGCACTTCTATGATTTAACGGGTAATTTTTTGATCGACAAACAAGTACCAAGAAAGATTTAAATATCCACATTAGACAATTGGAGTACCAAAGCCTTAATTCCCAAAGTGGGGGCAGCTCTACATGAATATGAACCAAAAGAGATTATTCCGTGTGATCATCCTTTACAATTGGGAACCTCATCCTCATACAAATCCATTTGCTTCATATCTTTCKTAATTCATTCCAACCAAGTCATTATCGATCTCTATCTRCCTCATTTGAGCTCTCCTCTAAGCCAATTGGCTGCATTGAACATCTAACTACAACAACTGGTTTGGATCCTCTAAACTTCCAAAATAATCTATATAGCGGAGTTTGTACAATTCAATGGTTGATATACAATATTGTCAAAATCTTCTTGTTTTTTCAATTCAAAATGTACTTTCTTACTTTCCCCATCCTTCTAAGACGCACCATTAATTTGGAAAAAAGAAAGGGTTGAGAATTCAAATCTACTTGTAGAGTTTTGATGAAATTTTTAGAGGAACGCAGCTCAATTGTAGGACCTACATCGCACCAAAAATTGCTTGGTGGTTTTGGACAGATTCTTATGAAGCTCGTGAGCCAAAAAAAAAAAAACTATGAAAACATCCCCATCTGCCTCTTGAGCCTCACTACTCCGCCTATTAATTAACAAACAATCGAACAACAACCGCATTAGGTAACTTAAAACCCATGTCGCCACGTGCAAGAATTGACTCTCTAACTGAGCTTAAGAGAGAGTCCCAACGGCATGAAATGGATTCACCTAACGACTTCTACACAGTGACAATTGAAGACACTGTCTTCAGATTCATATCTTTGCTAAACCAATTCGGTTCGAAATGGATCAAGTTCCTATTCATGGAAGCCTTACACTATAGCTATTTTCCTATCTAGATCATTTTCCACACACAAGACTTACTGATATCATTTGAAAGGATGACAGCAGAAGTATGTTAAAATAATGATACCAATGATTCATCCATCGATCAACTCACATCAACTCGTAATTTGATTAAAGGTCCTAAAAATGACAGCTTATAATGATATTTTAGATTGGTTACATTCAACCGAAACGGATTATATACGTAAAAATTGAAAATGAATTGTGAAATCATAAAACAATGTCCAAAAAGAAAATTAAAAAGGCATAAGTTACCACGTTTGCTCAGCGTAAAATGACGCTTCCTTTTCTTCTTCCTCGCCTCTGTTTTCTCCTGCAAAATCCATAATCAAACCCTAAATTACTCTCACACACGTAAAATTCCAACAAATTCATCCTACTTGAATCAAATTCAATAACACTCGAAAAAAAATACAAAATCGTGAATTCTTCGAAAAATTAAAATACCTTAGCAATTTGTCGAAGCTCTTTCTTCGACAACTGCGCATCTTTGGCAACAAACTCAGACGATTTCTTCAACGAAGGTTTATCAGAAAGTGTTTTAGTTAGCTGTTTTGGTTTCTTCGCGAATTTGGACGATTTAGTTGCGTCATCGCTTTTACCGACTGCAATTCGTTTACGTTTGTTGGATGAATGTGCTGCAGTTTTTGGCGCCATTGATGTCGAAGTTTGAAGGTTTGTTGCAAATTAGGGTTTTGAGAGGGTTTTTGGAATGTTGGGTTTTCCACTTTTCTGCTGTTTGTTGTCGATGATGAAAATATGAGATGGGATGTTCGGACTTTTTCAGGTTTCACTTCTCGGGTTCGGGTTGGGGCTCCGTTTTGATTTTTTCGGGTTCAAGTGGATTGTTTTAGAATAATGATAATTTAGAACGATATTGCTAACGTGCGTCCCAGGGCGTTAGATATGAACTAAATACATTTCTTAGAATGGTATTAATTTTTGAATGCATGTCAAAATCACACGTTAATCGGTGTAATTAATATTTACATTCTATTAATATTTCCACTTTTAGTTCTGCTATCTAACGCGTCGGGACGCTCGTTAGCTTTTGCCAATTCCGAAATACAGTAATTAGGTTTAGTAATCTATTGCGAGGTAACGAAAAAAAGTACTCCGTATTTCATTGCACAACTCGTTGTTTTTTTATTTAAATAAGCTCTCGATAATATGTTGCTATATTTAACATAGTAAACGAGCGAATTAATCGAAATAATTATTTTTCATCTTATGTTGGTTTTGTAAATATTCTCATATCGTCATACATACCGTCCACGTAAATTCGGTTATTCTTTTACAAAAATGGCTTTAGCTTCGCTAGTGCATTTGCTATTGTGTCCAGTCGTAATCATAGCTTCCCTAGCTTATATAATACTAATGAAACGCATTACTTTTTAGGGGTGTTAAAAAATATCCGGATCGAATTTTAAGGTTTCAGATCAGGTGTTTGCATTTGGATATCCGAAAAAAATTGAGACGAGTATTTTCCGCTTTCGAGTATCCGAATTATTCGATTATTTTATTAAATGATATAAAAAAATTAATAGAAAAATATGCATTTGATCCGTGATTCGATTCTTTTGATAACCTAGCAATTTAGCATTTTTTTTCTTGAAAATTTTGTCCAAAACTATTTGATTTTTGCTCAACTTTGCAAGAAACTACAAATGTTTCACCTTTTTCTTTGGTAACCATACATTTGGCTCAATTCCGATTTTGACTTACATAGGCTTTTTTTGGAACAAATTTGACTAATTTGCGACTAATGTGGTGCGGAATTTGATTCAAAATCAACAAAAAAACAAGTTGTGAATAATATATGTCAATCTAATTGAACAAATTTAAATATTTTAACACATAAATCAAATTGGGGGTAAAATATAAGGTTTTTTATTGTTTGAAATCAAACTCTTTGATTTCAAAACAAAAGCAACAAATGAATACTTGAATGTATAATTTGAAACTAAAGAAAACAAAACTTTGGTTCAATTTATTTTAACACAAATTCTCTAATTTTGTACTCCGTAGCAAATTTTTAAAAATAAAAGTCCAAATTGAATTAAAAGTATTTATTGCTTTTAAAAAAGATAAAGTAGTTTTGAACAAAAATTTAGAATCAATAGTTTATATTTCTCGCAAAGTTGTTCCAACGTAATTTTGGACAATTTTAAGTTTTTTGGACGAGCAGCAACCCCAATTCATACACTTGTGATTTCTTCATTCTCCCCTGTTTTGGTTGAGCAACCAAACTGTCACCCATTCGTGATTTTTTCCTTCTTTTTCTTATAATTTGTTCTTCAAACTCTTAAGTTGGTTACAAATTTCGAATTTACTTAGAAACCCAGATTTGGTTTGATATAAATTTGATTATTTCAGAATTATTTGTCTTCAAATTTTTATACCCACCCTTAGTATGGTCTAGTGGTGGTTGTCTTCAAATTTCAGATTTATAATTTCAATTTATTTCAGATTTATTTGTCTTCATTTTTTGGTTCAATTTTCAAATTATTTCATTTTTTTTTTCAAATTTATTCTTTTTTTGAATATGGTCTGGAAGTGGTGTTTGTGATGGCAACATAGTGGCGACGACGATTTTCGTTAATGTTTGAGGTGGTTTGATTTTAACGGTGATGGTTTATAATGTGTAGCGATATTGGGAAATTGGTGATTTAGACCTTATTCTCGTTAACTTATTTAGATAAGTTTCAGTAAAAGTAAGTTAAGTTCAGAAAAATAAGTTAAGTTCAGCAGCAATAATAAGTTCAGTTCAATAGTAATAAATTATGTAAGTTCAATACTTAATAAATTTGTTAAGTTTTCAGTAAAAATAAGTTCAGTTTAGTAAAAATAAGTTCAATTCAGTAAAAATATGTTCAGTTCGTTCATTATCAATAAGTTCAGTTCCGTAAAAATAAGTTTAATTTAGCAAATTTCTGTTGACGAGAACAGTGCCTTAGTATTTTAATGATTGCATATTCGTGTATATTCATGTTTAAGATTTTTTTCCTCCGTAGTAAGGGTAAACAGTATTTTCAAACACTTAAACATATATTAAGCCGTTGTTATTCTAATCAACTCACCTCTCTCCTTATACAGTCCTAGTCAACGACGTTTTTCTCTCCTCTCGATCTTGTTGTAGTGTTGTGGCGTCAATGGAAACCACTACCATGGTTGCTGCCTTGTGGTTAGTGATGGCAACAGACCGAATCGGAGTTGGATTATGCATAATCCGACTCCGACCCTCAAAAAATTCGAATGTCATTTTTGCCACCGACTTCCGACATCTGATTTCGCAGATCCAAATTCGACTTTTAATTCGAACATCCGACTCCAATCCAATCCGAATCAGACTTTTAACCCCTTTTTAAAAGAATTTTTTTCCATAAATATTGCAAATAAGTTTCATAATTCTCACTTTGCGTCGGATCTAAAAATATTTCCCTACATACCGTCCACGTAGGTTCGGTTTTATTTTTTAAAATCTCTTTTTTCTAAAATTGCTACTGCCAGTAGCGAAATAGGCCAAAATCGCTATTGGTAGTAGCGAAACGCAGATGAAAATCGCTYCTGCCAATAGCGATTTTCACSTGWAAAGACTAGCGAAATATAGGCCAATTTCGCTATTGGCAACACACTAATTACTCCATGTATTTGAAGTACTTTGTATTTCAACACACTAATTACTCCGGTCTTACT